>BGZK01002438.1:0-56896 GCA_005406025.1 Eumeta japonica | reverse complement strand
TTTGCCGACCGGACGTACGGTGGCCGAGCTATGTTGCAAAACTTTTTCCTATGCACGGCAAAACTCGAAACTATTGAAATGACGACCTCCGCGATTGCGGCGTTCGAGAGCTAGTCGTACAAACGAAAATCTTGTAATAGGTGCCAACTGGATCGGACGTAACGTCTCCGAGATATGCGAGACGCAATATTTTCGTTCTAAGAAATGTTTGATACGCCATATCTCTCGATCGTCTTAACCGATCTTCACCATTCGAACATCAATCGATTGCTCATATTTTTTACTATTTTTGAGTATTTTTATTTGCCGACCGGACGTACGGTGGCCGAGCTATGTTGCAAAACCTTTTTTTCCTATGCACGGCAAAAACTCCGAAACTATTGAAATGACGACCTCCGCGATTGCGGCGTTCGAGAGCTAGTCGTACAAACAAAAAATCTTGTAATAGGTGCCAACTGGATCGGACGTAACGTCTCCGAGATATGCGAGACGCAATATTTTCGTTCTAAGAAATTGTTTGATACGCCATATCTCTCGATCGTCTTAACCGATCTTCACCATTCGAACATCAATCGATTGCTCATATTTTTACTAATTTTTGAGTATTTTTATTTGCCGACCGGACGTACGGTGGCCGAGCTATGTTGCAAAACCTTTTTTTCCTATGCACGGCAAAAACTCCGAAACTATTGAAATGACGACCTCCGCGATTGCGGCGTTCGAGAGCTAGTCGTACAAACGAAAAATCTTGTAATAGGTGCCAACTGGATCGGACGTAACGTCTCCGAGATATGCGAGACGCAATATTTTCGTTCTAAGAAATTGTTTGATACGCCATATCTCTCGATCGTCTTAACCGATCTTCACCATTCGAACATCAATCGATTGCTCATATTTTTACTATTTTAAGTATTTTTATTTGCCGACCGGACGTACGGTGGCCGAGCTATGTTGCAAAACTTTTTTCCTATGCACGGCAAAACTCGAAACTATTGAAATGACGACCTCCGCGATTGCGGCGTTCGAGAGCTAGTCGTACAAACAAAATCTTGTAATAGGTGCCAACTGGATCGGACGTAACGTCTCCGAGATATGCGAGACGCAATATTTTCGTTCTAAGAAAATGTTTGATACGCCATATCTCTCGATCGTCTTAACCGATCTTCACCATTCGAACATCAATCGATTGCTCATATTTTTTACTATTTTTTGAGTATTTTTATTTGCCGACCGGACGTACGGTGGCCGAGCTATGTTGCAAAAACTTTTTTTCCTATGCACGGCAAAACTCCGAAACTATTGAAATGACGACCTCCGCGATTGCGGCGTTCGAAGACTAGTCGTACAAACAAAATCTTGTAATAGGTGCCAACTGGATCGGACGTAACGTCTCCGAGATATGCGAGACGCAATATTTTCGTTCTAAGAAATTGTTTGATACGCCATATCTCTCGATCGTCTTAACCGATCTTCACCATTCGAACATCAATCGATTGCTCATATTTTTACTAATTTTTAAGTATTTTATTTGCCGACCGGACGTACGGTGGCCGAGCTATGTTGCAAAACTTTTTTTCTATGCACGGCAAAACTCCGAAACTATTGAAATGACGACCTCCGCGATTGCGGCGTTCGAAACTAGTCGTACAAACGAAAATCTTGTAATAGGTGCCAACTGGATCGGACGTAACGTCTCCGAGATATGCGAGACGCAATATTTTCGTTCTAAGAAATTGTTTGATACGCCATATTTCTCGATCGTCTTAACCGATCTTCACCATTCGAACATCAATCGATTGCTCATATTTTTACTATTTTTTGAGTATTTTTATTTGCCGACCGGACGTACGGTGGCCGAGCTATGTTGCAAAAACTTTTTTTCCTATGCACGGCAAAAACTCCGAAACTATTGAAATGACGACCTCCGCGATTGCGGCGTTCGAGAGCTAGTCGTACAAACGAAAAATCTTGTAATAGGTGCCAACTGGATCGGACGTAACGTCTCCGAGATATGCGAGACGCAATATTTTCGTTCTAAGAAATGTTTGATACGCCATATCTCTCGATCGTCTTAACCGATCTTCACCATTCGAACATCAATCGATTGCTCGTATTTTTTACTATTTTTTAAGTATTTTTATTGCCGACCGGACGTACGGTGGCCGAGCTATGTTGCAAAACTTTTTTTCCTATGCGGCAAAACTCGAAACTATTGAAATGACGACCTCCGCGATTGCGGCGTTCGAAGCTAGTCGTACAAACGAAAATCTTGTAATAGGTGCCAACTGGATCGGACGTAACGTCTCCGAGATATGCGAGACGCAATATTTTCGTTCTAAGAAAATGTTTGATACGCCATATCTCTCGATCGTCTTAACCGATCTTCACCATTCGAACATCAATCGATTGCTCATATTTTTACTATTTTTTAAGTATTTTTGCCGACCGGACGTACGGTGGCCGAGCTATGTTGCAAAAACTTTTTTTCCTATGCACGGCAAAAACTCCGAAACTATTGAAATGACGACCTCCGCGATTGCGGCGTTCGAGAGCTAGTCGTACAAACGAAAAATCTTGTAATAGGTGCCAACTGGATCGGACGTAACGTCTCCGAGATATGCGAGACGCAATATTTTCGTTCTAAGAAAATGTTTGATACGCCATATCTCTCGATCGTCTTAACCGATCTTCACCATTCGAACATCAATCGATTGCTCGTATTTTTTACTATTTTTTAAGTATTTTTATTTGCCGACCGGACGTACGGTGGCCGAGCTATGTTGCAAAACCTTTTTTTCCTATGCACGGCAAAAACTCCGAAACTATTGAAATGACGACCTCCGCGATTGCGGCGTTCGAGAGCTAGTCGTACAAACGAAAAATCTTGTAATAGGTGCCAACTGGATCGGACGTAACGTCTCCGAGATATGCGAGACGCAATATTTTCGTTCTAAGAAATTGTTTGATACGCCATATCTCTCGATCGTCTTAACCGATCTTCACCATTCGAACATCAATCGATTGCTCATATTTTTACTATTTTTGAGTATTTTTATTTGCCGACCGGACGTACGGTAGAGCTATGTTGCAAAACTTTTTCCTATGCACGGCAAAAACTCCGAAACTATTGAAATGACGACCTCCGCGATTGCGGCGTTCGAGAGCTAGTCGTACAAACGAAAAATCTTGTAATAGGTGCCAACTGGATCGGACGTAACGTCTCCGAGATATGCGAGACGCAATATTTTCGTTCTAAGAAATTGTTTGATACGCCATATCTCTCGATCGTCTTAACCGATCTTCACCATTCGAACATCAATCGATTGCTCATATTTTTTACTATTTTTAAGTATTTTTATTTGCCGACCGGACGTACGGTGGCCGAGCTATGTTGCAAAACTTTTTTCCTATGCACGGCAAAACTCCGAAACTATTGAAATGACGACCTCCGCGATTGCGGCGTTCGAGAGCTAGTCGTACAAACGAAAATCTTGTAATAGGTGCCAACTGATCGGACGTAACGTCTCCGAGATATGCGAGACGCAATATTTTCGTTCTAAGAAATGTTTGATACGCCATATCTCTCGATCGTCTTAACCGATCTTCACCATTCGAACATCAATCGATTGCTCATATTTTTACTATTTTTGAGTATTTTTATTTGCCGACCGGACGTACGGTGGCCGAGCTATGTTGCAAAACTTTTTTTCTATGCACGGCAAAACTCCGAAACTATTGAAATGACGACCTCCGCGATTGCGGCGTTCGAGAGCTAGTCGTACAAACGAAAAATCTTGTAATAGGTGCCAACTGGATCGGACGTAACGTCTCCGAGATATGCGAGACGCAAATATTTTCGTTCTAAGAAAATGTTTGATACGCCATATCTCTCGATCGTCTTAACCGATCTTCACCATTCGAACATCAATCGATTGCTCATATTTTTACTATTTTTTAAGTATTTTTTTGCCGACCGGACGTACGGTGGCCGAGCTATGTTGCAAAACTTTTTTCCTATGCACGGCAAAACTCCGAAACTATTGAAATGACGACCTCCGCGATTGCGGCGTTCGGAGCTAGTCGTACAAACAAAAAATCTTGTAATAGGTGCCAACTCGATCGGACGTAACGTCTCCGAGATATGCGAGACGCAATATTTTCGTTCTAAAAATGTTTGATACGCCATATCTCTCGATCGTCTTAACCGATCTTCACCATTCGAACATCAATCGATTGCTCATATTTTTACTATTTTTGAGTATTTTTATTTGCCGACCGGACGTACGGTGGCCGAGCTATGTTGCAAAACTTTTTTCCTATGCACGGCAAAAGCTCCGAAACTATTGAAATGACGACCTCCGCGATTGCGGCGTTCGAGAGCTAGTCGTACAAACGAAAATCTTGTAATAGGTGCCAACTGGATCGGACGTAACGTCTCCGAGATATGCGAGACGCAATATTTTCGTTCTAAGAAAATGTTTGATACGCCATATCTCTCGATCGTCTTAACCGATCTTCACCATTCGAACATCAATCGATTGCTCATATTTTTTACTATTTTTTAAGTATTTTTTTGCCGACCGGACGTACGGTGGCCGAGCTATGTTGCAAAACTTTTCCTATGCACGGCAAAACTCGAAACTATTGAAATGACGACCTCCGCGATTGCGGCGTTCGAGAACTAGTCGTACAAACGAAAAATCTTGTAATAGGTGCCAACTGGATCGGACGTAACGTCTCCGAGATATGCGAGACGCAATATTTTCGTTCTAAGAAAATGTTTGATACGCCATATCTCTCGATCGTCTTAACCGATCTTCACCATTCGAACATCAATCGATTGCTCATATTTTTACTATTTTTGAGTATTTTTATTTGCCGACCGGACGTACGGTGGCCGAGCTATGTTGCAAAACTTTTTTCTATGCACGGCAAAACTCCGAAACTATTGAAATGACGACCTCCGCGATTGCGGCGTTCGAGAACTAGTCGTACAAACGAAAATCTTGTAATAGGTGCCAACTGGATCGGACGTAACGTCTCCGAGATATGCGAGACGCAATATTTTCGTTCTAAGAAAATGTTTGATACGCCATATCTCTCGATCGTCTTAACCGATCTTCACCATTCGAACATCAATCGATTGCTCATATTTTTAATTTTTGAGTATTTTTTTGCCGACCGGACGTACGGTGGCCGAGCTATGTTGCAAAACCTTTTTCCTATGCACGGCAAAACTCGAAACTATTGAAATGACGACCTCCGCGATTGCGGCGTTCGAGCTAGTCGTACAAACAAAATCTTGTAATAGGTGCCAACTGGATCGGACGTAACGTCTCCGAGATATGCGAGACGCAATATTTTCGTTCTAAGAAATTGTTTGATACGCCATATCTCTCGATCGTCTTAACCGATCTTCACCATTCGAACATCAATCGATTGCTCATATTTTTACTATTTTTAAGTATTTTTATTGCCGACCGGACGTACGGTGGCCGAGCTATGTTGCAAAAAACTTTTCCTATGCGGCAAAACTCCGACTATTGAAATGACGACCTCCCGCGATTGCGGCGTTCGAAACTAGTCGTACAAACGAAAAATCTTGTAATAGGTGCCAACTGGATCGGACGTAACGTCTCCGAGATATGCGAGACGCAATATATTTTCGTTAATGAAATGATAATATGTTTTGATACGCCATATCTCGATCGTCTTAACCGATCTTCACCATTCGAACATCAATCGATTGCTCATATTTTTACTATTTTTGAGTATTTTTATTTGCCGACCGGACGTACGGTGGCCGAGCTATGTTGCAAAACTTTTTCTTCCTGCACGGCAAAAACTCCGAAACTATTGAAATGACGACCTCCGCGATTGCGGCGTTCGAAACTAGTCGTACAAACGAAAATCTTGTAATAGGTGCCAACTGGATCGGACGTAACGTCTCCGAGATATGCGAGACGCAATATTTTCGTTCTAAGAAAATGTTTGATACGCCATATCTCTCGATCGTCTTAACCGATCTTCACCATTCGAACATCAATCGATTGCTCATATTTTTACTATTTTTAGGTATTTTTTTTGCCGACCGGACGTACGGTGGCCGAGCTATGTTGCAAAACTTTTTCCTATGCACGGCAAAACTCGAAACTATTGAAATGACGACCTCCGCGATTGCGGCGTTCGAGAAACTAGTCGTACAAACGAAAATCTTGTAATAGGTGCCAACTGGATCGGACGTAACGTCTCCGAGATATGCGAGACGCAATATTTTCGTTCTAAGAAAATGTTTGATACGCCATATCTCTCGATCGTCTTAACCGATCTTCACCATTCGAACATCAATCGATTGCTCATATTTTTACTATTTTTGAGTATTTTATTTGCCGACCGGACGTACGGTGGCCGAGCTATGTTGCAAAACTTTTTTCCTATGCACGGCAAAACTCCGAAACTATTGAAATGACGACCTCCGCGATTGCGGCGTTCGAGAACTAGTCGTACAAACGAAAATCTTGTAATAGGTGCCAACTGGATCGGACGTAACGTCTCCGAGATATGCGAGACGCAATATTTTCGTTCTAAGAAAATGTTTGATACGCCATATCTCTCGATCGTCTTAACCGATCTTCACCATTCGAACATCAATCGATTGCTCATATTTTTTACTATTTTTTAAGTATTTTTATTTGCCGACCGGACGTACGGTGGCCGAGCTATGTTGCAAAACTTTTTCCTATGCACGGCAAAACTCGAAACTATTGAAATGACGACCTCCGCGATTGCGGCGTTCGAGCTAGTCGTACAAACGAAAATCTTGTAATAGGTGCCAACTGGATCGGACGTAACGTCTCCGAGATATGCGAGACGCAATATTTTCGTTCTAAGAAAATGTTTGATACGCCATATCTCTCGATCGTCTTAACCGATCTTCACCATTCGAACATCAATCGATTGCTCATATTTTTACTATTTTTGAGTATTTTTTTGCCGACCGGACGTACGGTGGCCGAGCTATGTTGCAAAACCTTTTTTTCCTATGCACGGCAAAAACTCCGAAACTATTGAAATGACGACCTCCGCGATTGCGGCGTTCGAGAGCTAGTCGTACAAACGAAAAATCTTGTAATAGGTGCCAACTGGATCGGACGTAACGTCTCCGAGATATGCGAGACGCAATATTTTCGTTCTAAGAAATTGTTTGATACGCCATATCTCTCGATCGTCTTAACCGATCTTCACCATTCGAACATCAATCGATTGCTCGTATTTTTTACTATTTTTTAAGTATTTTTATTTGCCGACCGGACGTACGGTGGCCGAGCTATGTTGCAAAACCTTTTTTTCCTATGCACGGCAAAAACTCCGAAACTATTGAAATGACGACCTCCGCGATTGCGGCGTTCGAGCTAGTCGTACAAACGAAAATCTTGTAATAGGTGCCAACTGGATCGGACGTAACGTCTCCGAGATATGCGAGACGCAATATTTTCGTTCTAAGAAAATGTTTGATACGCCATATCTCTCGATCGTCTTAACCGATCTTCACCATTCGAACATCAATCGATTGCTCATATTTTTTACTATTTTTTAAGTATTTTTATTTGCCGACCGGACGTACGGTGGCCGAGCTATGTTGCAAAACTTTTTCCTATGCACGGCAAAACTCGAAACTATTGAAATGACGACCTCCGCGATTGCGGCGTTCGAGAGCTAGTCGTACAAACGAAAATCTTGTAATAGGTGCCAACTGGATCGGACGTAACGTCTCCGAGATATGCGAGACGCAATATTTTCGTTCTAAGAATTGTTTGATACGCCATATCTCTCGATCGTCTTAACCGATCTTCACCATTCGAACATCAATCGATTGCTCATATTTTTACTATTTTTTAAGTATTTTATTTGCCGACCGGACGTACGGTGGCCGAGCTATGTTGCAAAACTTTTTTCCTATGCACGGCAAAACTCCGAAACTATTGAAATGACGACCTCCGCGATTGCGGCGTTCGAGAAGCTAGTCGTACAAACGAAAATCTTGTAATAGGTGCCAACTGGATCGGACGTAACGTCTCCGAGATATGCGAGACGCAATATTTTCGTTCTAAGAAATTGTTTGATACGCCATATCTCTCGATCGTCTTAACCGATCTTCACCATTCGAACATCAATCGATTGCTCATATTTTTTACTATTTTTAAGTATTTTTGTTGCCGACCGGACGTACGGTGGCCGAGCTATGTTGCAAAACTTTTTCCTATGCACGGCAAAAACTCGAAACTATTGAAATGACGACCTCCGCGATTGCGGCGTTCGAGAGCTAGTCGTACAAACGAAAAATCTTGTAATAGGTGCCAACTGGATCGGACGTAACGTCTCCGAGATATGCGAGACGCAATATTTTCGTTCTAAGAAAATGTTTGATACGCCATATCTCTCGATCGTCTTAACCGATCTTCACCATTCGAACATCAATCGATTGCTCATATTTTTTACTATTTTTTAAGTATTTTTATTTGCCGACCGGACGTACGGTGGCCGAGCTATGTTGCAAAACCTTTTTTTCCTATGCACGGCAAAAACTCCGAAACTATTGAAATGACGACCTCCGCGATTGCGGCGTTCGAGAGCTAGTCGTACAAACGAAAATCTTGTAATAGGTGCCAACTGGATCGGACGTAACGTCTCCGAGATATGCGAGACGCAATATTTTCGTTCTAAGAAAATGTTTGATACGCCATATCTCTCGATCGTCTTAACCGATCTTCACCATTCGAACATCAATCGATTGCTCATATTTTTACTATTTTTGAGTATTTTTATTTGCCGACCGGACGTACGGTGGCCGAGCTATGTTGCAAAACTTTTTCCTATGCACGGCAAAACTCGAAACTATTGAAATGACGACCTCCGCGATTGCGGCGTTCGAAACTAGTCGTACAAACGAAAAATCTTGTAATAGGTGCCAACTGGATCGGACGTAACGTCTCCGAGATATGCGAGACGCAATATTTTCGTTCTAAGAAATGTTTGATACGCCATATCTCTCGATCGTCTTAACCGATCTTCACCATTCGAACATCAATCGATTGCTCATATTTTTACTATTTTTAAGTATTTTTATTTGCCGACCGGACGTACGGTGGCCGAGCTATGTTGCAAAACTTTTTCCTATGCACGGCAAAACTCGAAACTATTGAAATGACGACCTCCGCGATTGCGGCGTTCGAAACTAGTCGTACAAACAAAAATCTTGTAATAGGTGCCAACTGGATCGGACGTAACGTCTCCGAGATATGCGAGACGCAATATTTTCGTTCTAAGAAATTGTTTGATACGCCATATCTCTCGATCGTCTTAACCGATCTTCACCATTCGAACATCAATCGATTGCTCATATTTTTACTAATTTTTGAGTATTTTTATTTGCCGACCGGACGTACGGTGGCCGAGCTATGTTGCAAAACCTTTTTTTCCTATGCACGGCAAAACTCGAAACTATTGAAATGACGACCTCCGCGATTGCGGCGTTCGAAACTAGTCGTACAAACGAAAATCTTGTAATAGGTGCCAACTGGATCGGACGTAACGTCTCCGAGATATGCGAGACGCAATATTTTCGTTCTAAGAATTGTTTGATACGCCATATCTCTCGATCGTCTTAACCGATCTTCACCATTCGAACATCAATCGATTGCTCATATTTTTACTATTTTTGAGTATTTTTATTTGCCGACCGGACGTACGGTGGCCGAGCTATGTTGCAAAACTTTTTCCTATGCACGGCAAAACTCCGAAACTATTGAAATGACGACCTCCGCGATTGCGGCGTTCGAAACTAGTCGTACAAACGAAAAATCTTGTAATAGGTGCCAACTGGATCGGACGTAACGTCTCCGAGATATGCGAGACGCAATATTTTCGTTCTAAGAAATTGTTTGATACGCCATATCTCTCGATCGTCTTAACCGATCTTCACCATTCGAACATCAATCGATTGCTCATATTTTTACTATTTTTGAGTATTTTTATTTGCCGACCGGACGTACGGTGGCCGAGCTATGTTGCAAAACTTTTTTCCTATGCACGGCAAAACTCGAAACTATTGAAATGACGACCTCCGCGATTGCGGCGTTCGAGAGCTAGTCGTACAAACGAAAAATCTTGTAATAGGTGCCAACTGGATCGGACGTAACGTCTCCGAGATATGCGAGACGCAATATTTTCGTTCTAAGAAATTGTTTGATACGCCATATCTCTCGATCGTCTTAACCGATCTTCACCATTCGAACATCAATCGATTGCTCATATTTTTACTATTTTTGAGTATTTTTATTTGCCGACCGGACGTACGGTGGCCGAGCTATGTTGCAAAACTTTTTTCCTATGCACGGCAAAACTCCGAAACTATTGAAATGACGACCTCCGCGATTGCGGCGTTCGAAACTAGTCGTACAAACGAAAATCTTGTAATAGGTGCCAACTGGATCGGACGTAACGTCTCCGAGATATGCGAGACGCAATATTTTCGTTCTAAGAAAATGTTTGATACGCCATATCTCTCGATCGTCTTAACCGATCTTCACCATTCGAACATCAATCGATTGCTCATATTTTTTACTATTTTTAAGTATTTTTATTTGCCGACCGGACGTACGGTGGCCGAGCTATGTTGCAAAACCTTTTTTTCCTATGCACGGCAAAAGCTCCGAAACTATTGAATTGACGACCTCCGCGATTGCGGCGTTCGAAAGCTAGTCGTACACACGAAAAATCTTGTAATAGGTGCCAACTGGATCGGACGTAACGTCTCCGAGATATGCGAGACGCAATATTTTCGTTCTAAGAAAATGTTTGATACGCCATATCTCTCGATCGTCTTAACCGATCTTCACCATTCGAACATCAATCGATTGCTTATATTTTTTACTATTTTTAAGTATTTTTATTTGCCGACCGGACGTACGGTGGCCGAGCTATGTTGCAAAACTTTTTTCCTATGCACGGCAAAACTCCGAAACTATTGAAATGACGACCTCCGCGATTGCGGCGTTCGAAACTAGTCGTACAAACGAAAAATCTTGTAATAGGTGCCAACTGGATCGGACGTAACGTCTCCGAGATATGCGAGACGCAATATTTTCGTTCTAAGAAAATGTTTGATACGCCATATCTCTCGATCGTCTTAACCGATCTTCACCATTCGAACATCAATCGATTGCTCATATTTTTACTATTTTTAAGTATTTTTATTTGCCGACCGGACGTACGGTGGCCGAGCTATGTTGCAAAACTTTTTTCCTATGCACGGCAAAACTCCGAAACTATTGAAATGACGACCTCCGCGATTGCGGCGTTCGAAACTAGTCGTACAAACGAAAATCTTGTAATAGGTGCCAACTGGATCGGACGTAACGTCTCCGAGATATGCGAGACGCAATATTTTCGTTCTAAGAAATGTTTGATACGCCATATCTCTCGATCGTCTTAACCGATCTTCACCATTCGAACATCAATCGATTGCTCATATTTTTACTATTTTTAAGTATTTTTATTTGCCGACCGGACGTACGGTGGCCGAGCTATGTTGCAAAACTTTTTTCCTATGCACGGCAAAACTCGAAACTATTGAAATGACGACCTCCGCGATTGCGGCGTTCGAAGCTAGTCGTACAAACGAAAAATCTTGTAATAGGTGCCAACTGGATCGGACGTAACGTCTCCGAGATATGCGAGACGCAATATTTTCGTTCTAAGAAAATGTTTGATACGCCATATCTCTCGATCGTCTTAACCGATCTTCACCATTCGAACATCAATCGATTGCTCATATTTTTACTATTTTTAAGTATTTTTATTTGCCGACCGGACGTACGGTGGCCGAGCTATGTTGCAAAACTTTTTCCTATGCACGGCAAAACTCCGAAACTATTGAAATGACGACCTCCGCGATTGCGGCGTTCGAAACTAGTCGTACAAACGAAAATCTTGTAATAGGTGCCAACTGGATCGGACGTAACGTCTCCGAGATATGCGAGACGCAATATTTTCGTTCTAAGAAAATGTTTGATACGCCATATCTCTCGATCGTCTTAACCGATCTTCACCATTCGAACATCAATCGATTGCTCATATTTTTACTATTTTTAAGTATTTTATTTGCCGACCGGACGTACGGTGGCCGAGCTATGTTGCAAAACTTTTTTCCTATGCACGGCAAAACTCCGAAACTATTGAAATGACGACCTCCGCGATTGCGGCGTTCGAAACTAGTCGTACAAACGAAAATCTTGTAATAGGTGCCAACTGGATCGGACGTAACGTCTCCGAGATATGCGAGACGCAATATTTTCGTTCTAAGAAAATGTTTGATACGCCATATCTCTCGATCGTCTTAACCGATCTTCACCATTCGAACATCAATCGATTGCTTATATTTTTTACTATTTTTAAATATTTTTATTTGCCGACCGGAGGTACGGTGGCCGAGCTATGTTGCAAAACCTTTTTTTCCTATGCACGGCAAAAATTTCGAAACTATTGAAATAACGACCTCCCCGATTGCAACGTTCGAGAGCTAGTCGTACAAACGAAAAATCTTGTAATAGGTGCCAACTCGATCGGACGTAACGTCTCCGAGATATGCGAGACGCAATATTTTCGTTCTAAGAAAATGTTTGATACGCCATATCTCTCGATCGTCTTAACCGATCTTCACCATTTTAACATCAATCGATTGCTCATATATTTTACTAATTTTTGAGTATTTTTATTTGCCGACCGGACGTACGGTGGCCGAGCTATGTTGCAAAACCTTTTTTTCCTATGCACGGCAAAACTCCGAAACTATTGAAATGACGACCTCCGCGATTGCGGCGTTCGAGAGCTAGTCGTACAAACGAAAATCTTGTAATAGGTGCCAACTGGATCGGACGTAACGTCTCCGAGATATGCGAGACGCAATATTTTCGTTCTAAGAAATTGTTTGATACGCCATATCTCTCGATCGTCTTAACCGATCTTCACCATTCGAACATCAATCGATTGCTCATATTTTTACTATTTTTAAGTATTTTTATTTGCCGACCGGACGTACGGTGGCCGAGCTATGTTGCAAAACTTTTTTCCTATGCACGGCAAAACTCCGAAACTATTGAAATGACGACCTCCGCGATTGCGGCGTTCGAAAGCTAGTCGTACAAACGAAAATCTTGTAATAGGTGCCAACTGGATCGGACGTAACGTCTCCGAGATATGCGAGACGCAATATTTTCGTTCTAAGAAAATGTTTGATACGCCATATCTCTCGATCGTCTTAACCGATCTTCACCATTCGAACATCAATCGATTGCTCATATTTTTACTATTTTTAAGTATTTTTATTTGCCGACCGGACGTACGGTGGCCGAGCTATGTTGCAAAACTTTTTTCCTATGCACGGCAAAACTCCGAAACTATTGAAATGACGACCTCCGCGATTGCGGCGTTCGAAACTAGTCGTACAAACGAAAATCTTGTAATAGGTGCCAACTGGATCGGACGTAACGTCTCCGAGATATGCGAGACGCAATATTTTCGTTCTAAGAAAATGTTTGATACGCCATATCTCTCGATCGTCTTAACCGATCTTCACCATTCGAACATCAATCGATTGCTCATATTTTTACTATTTTTAAGTATTTTTATTTGCCGACCGGACGTACGGTGGCCGAGCTATGTTGCAAAACTTTTTTCCTATGCACGGCAAAACTCCGAAACTATTGAAATGACGACCTCCGCGATTGCGGCGTTCGAAACTAGTCGTACAAACGAAAATCTTGTAATAGGTGCCAACTGGATCGGACGTAACGTCTCCGAGATATGCGAGACGCAATATTTTCGTTCTAAGAAAATGTTTGATACGCCATATCTCTCGATCGTCTTAACCGATCTTCACCATTCGAACATCAATCGATTGCTCATATTTTTTACTATTTTTAAGTATTTTTATTTGCCGACCGGACGTACGGTGGCCGAGCTATGTTGCAAAACCTTTTTTTCCTATGCACGGCAAAAACTCCGAAACTATTGAAATGACGACCTCCGCGATTGCGGCGTTCGAGAGCTAGTCGTACAAACGAAAAATCTTGTAATAGGTGCCAACTGGATCGGACGTAACGTCTCCGAGATATGCGAGACGCAATATTTTCGTTCTAAGAAAATGTTTGATACGCCATATCTCTCGATCGTCTTAACCGATCTTCACCATTCGAACATCAATCGATTGCTCATATATTTTACTAATTTATGAGTATTTTATTTGCCGACCGGACGTACGGTGGCCGAGCTATGTTGCAAAACTTTTTTCCTATGCACGGCAAAACTCCGAAACTATTGAAATGACGACCTCCGCGATTGCGGCGTTCGAGCTAGTCGTACAAACGAAAATCTTGTAATAGGTGCCAACTGGATCGGACGTAACGTCTCCGAGATATGCGAGACGCAATATTTTCGTTCTAAGAAAATGTTTGATACGCCATATCTCTCGATCGTCTTAACCGATCTTCACCATTCGAACATCAATCGATTGCTCATATTTTTACTATTTTTAAGTATTTTTATTTGCCGACCGGACGTACGGTGGCCGAGCTATGTTGCAAAACTTTTTTCCTATGCACGGCAAAACTCCGAAACTATTGAAATGACGACCTCCGCGATTGCGGCGTTCGAGCTAGTCGTACAAACGAAAATCTTGTAATAGGTGCCAACTGGATCGGACGTAACGTCTCCGAGATATGCGAGACGCAATATTTTCGTTCTAAGAAATTGTTTGATACGCCATATCTCTCGATCGTCTTAACCGATCTTCACCATTCGAACATCAATCGATTGCTCATATTTTTACTATTTTTAAGTATTTTTATTTGCCGACCGGACGTACGGTGGCCGAGCTATGTTGCAAAACTTTTTCCTATGCACGGCAAAACTCGAAACTATTGAAATGACGACCTCCGCGATTGCGGCGTTCGAGAGCTAGTCGTACAAACGAAAAATCTTGTAATAGGTGCCAACTGGATCGGACGTAACGTCTCCGAGATATGCGAGACGCAATATTTTCGTTCTAAGAAAATGTTTGATACGCCATATCTCTCGATCGTCTTAACCGATCTTCACCATTCGAACATCAATCGATTGCTCATATTTTTACTATTTTTAAGTATTTTTTTTGCCGACCGGACGTACGGTGGCCGAGCTATGTTGCAAAACTTTTTCCTATGCACGGCAAAACTCGAAACTATTGAAATGACGACCTCCGCGATTGCGGCGTTCGAGAACTAGTCGTACAAACGAAAATCTTGTAATAGGTGCCAACTGGATCGGACGTAACGTCTCCGAGATATGCGAGACGCAATATTTTCGTTCTAAGAAAATGTTTGATACGCCATATCTCTCGATCGTCTTAACCGATCTTCACCATTCGAACATCAATCGATTGCTCATATTTTTACTATTTTTAAGTATTTTTATTTGCCGACCGGACGTACGGTGGCCGAGCTATGTTGCAAAACTTTTTTCTATGCACGGCAAAACTCCGAAACTATTGAAATGACGACCTCCGCGATTGCGGCGTTCGAAGCTAGTCGTACAAACGAAAAATCTTGTAATAGGTGCCAACTGGATCGGACGTAACGTCTCCGAGATATGCGAGACGCAATATTTTCGTTCTAAGAAATGTTTGATACGCCATATCTCTCGATCGTCTTAACCGATCTTCACCATTCGAACATCAATCGATTGCTCATATTTTTACTATTTTTAAGTATTTTTATTTGCCGACCGGACGTACGGTGGCCGAGCTATGTTGCAAAACTTTTTTCCTATGCACGGCAAAACTCGAAACTATTGAAATGACGACCTCCGCGATTGCGGCGTTCGAGAGCTAGTCGTACAAACGAAAATCTTGTAATAGGTGCCAACTGGATCGGACGTAACGTCTCCGAGATATGCGAGACGCAATATTTTCGTTCTAAGAAATGTTTGATACGCCATATCTCTCGATCGTCTTAACCGATCTTCACCATTCGAACATCAATCGATTGCTCATATTTTTACTATTTTTAAGTATTTTTTTTGCCGACCGGACGTACGGTGGCCGAGCTATGTTGCAAAACTTTTTTCCTATGCACGGCAAAACTCGAAACTATTGAAATGACGACCTCCGCGATTGCGGCGTTCGAGAGCTAGTCGTACAAACGAAAAATCTTGTAATAGGTGCCAACTGGATCGGACGTAACGTCTCCGAGATATGCGAGACGCAATATTTTCGTTCTAAGAAAATGTTTGATACGCCATATCTCTCGATCGTCTTAACCGATCTTCACCATTCGAACATCAATCGATTGCTCATATTTTTACTATTTTTAAGTATTTTTATTTGCCGACCGGACGTACGGTGGCCGAGCTATGTTGCAAAACTTTTTTCCTATGCACGGCAAAACTCCGAAACTATTGAAATGACGACCTCCGCGATTGCGGCGTTCGAGAGCTAGTCGTACAAACGAAAATCTTGTAATAGGTGCCAACTGGATCGGACGTAACGTCTCCGAGATATGCGAGACGCAATATTTTCGTTCTAAGAAAATGTTTGATACGCCATATCTCTCGATCGTCTTAACCGATCTTCACCATTCGAACATCAATCGATTGCTCATATTTTTACTATTTTTAAGTATTTTTATTTGCCGACCGGACGTACGGTGGCCGAGCTATGTTGCAAAACTTTTTCCTATGCACGGCAAAACTCGAAACTATTGAAATGACGACCTCCGCGATTGCGGCGTTCGAAACTAGTCGTACAAACGAAAAATCTTGTAATAGGTGCCAACTGGATCGGACGTAACGTCTCCGAGATATGCGAGACGCAATATTTTCGTTCTAAGAAATGTTTGATACGCCATATCTCTCGATCGTCTTAACCGATCTTCACCATTCGAACATCAATCGATTGCTCATATTTTTACTATTTTTTAAGTATTTTTATTTGCCGACCGGACGTACGGTGGCCGAGCTATGTTGCAAAACCTTTTTTTCCTATGCACGGCAAAAGCTCCGAAACTATTGAAATGACGACCTCCGCGATTGCGGCGTTCGAAAGCTAGTCGTACAAACGAAAAATCTTGTAATAGGTGCCAACTGGATCGGACGTAACGTCTCCGAGATATGCGAGACGCAATATTTTCGTTCTAAGAAAATGTTTGATACGCCATATCTCTCGATCGTCTTAACCGATCTTCACCATTCGAACATCAATCGATTGCTCATATTTTTACTATTTTTGAGTATTTTTATTTGCCGACCGGACGTACGGTGGCCGAGCTATGTTGCAAAACTTTTTCCTATGCACGGCAAAACTCGAAACTATTGAAATGACGACCTCCGCGATTGCGGCGTTCGAGAGCTAGTCGTACAAACGAAAATCTTGTAATAGGTGCCAACTGGATCGGACGTAACGTCTCCGAGATATGCGAGACGCAATATTTTCGTTCTAAGAAATTGTTTGATACGCCATATCTCTCGATCGTCTTAACCGATCTTCACCATTCGAACATCAATCGATTGCTCATATTTTTACTATTTTTGAGTATTTTTATTTGCCGACCGGACGTACGGTGGCCGAGCTATGTTGCAAAACTTTTTTCCTATGCACGGCAAAACTCCGAAACTATTGAAATGACGACCTCCGCGATTGCGGCGTTCGAAACTAGTCGTACAAACGAAAATCTTGTAATAGGTGCCAACTGGATCGGACGTAACGTCTCCGAGATATGCGAGACGCAATATTTTCGTTCTAAGAAATTGTTTGATACGCCATATCTCTCGATCGTCTTAACCGATCTTCACCATTCGAACATCAATCGATTGCTCATATTTTTACTATTTTTAAGTATTTTTATTGCCGACCGGACGTACGGTGGCCGAGCTATGTTGCAAAACTTTTTTCCTATGCACGGCAAAACTCGAAACTATTGAAATGACGACCTCCGCGATTGCGGCGTTCGAAACTAGTCGTACAAACGAAAATCTTGTAATAGGTGCCAACTGGATCGGACGTAACGTCTCCGAGATATGCGAGACGCAATATTTTCGTTCTAAGAAATGTTTGATACGCCATATCTCTCGATCGTCTTAACCGATCTTCACCATTCGAACATCAATCGATTGCTCATATTTTTACTATTTTTGAGTATTTTTATTTGCCGACCGGACGTACGGTGGCCGAGCTATGTTGCAAAACTTTTTCCTATGCACGGCAAAACTCCGAAACTATTGAAATGACGACCTCCGCGATTGCGGCGTTCGAAGCTAGTCGTACAAACAAAAATCTTGTAATAGGTGCCAACTGGATCGGACGTAACGTCTCCGAGATATGCGAGACGCAATATTTTCGTTCTAAAAATGTTTGATACGCCATATCTCTCGATCGTCTTAACCGATCTTCACCATTCGAACATCAATCGATTGCTCATATTTTTACTATTTTTGAGTATTTTTTTTGCCGACCGGACGTACGGTGGCCGAGCTATGTTGCAAAACTTTTTTCCTATGCACGGCAAAACTCGAAACTATTGAAATGACGACCTCCGCGATTGCGGCGTTCGAGCTAGTCGTACAAACGAAAAATCTTGTAATAGGTGCCAACTGGATCGGACGTAACGTCTCCGAGATATGCGAGACGCAATATTTTCGTTCTAAGAAATTGTTTGATACGCCATATCTCTCGATCGTCTTAACCGATCTTCACCATTCGAACATCAATCGATTGCTCATATTTTTACTATTTTTAAGTATTTTTATTTGCCGACCGGACGTACGGTGGCCGAGCTATGTTGCAAAACTTTTTCCTATGCACGGCAAAACTCGAAACTATTGAAATGACGACCTCCGCGATTGCGGCGTTCGAAACTAGTCGTACAAACGAAAATCTTGTAATAGGTGCCAACTGGATCGGACGTAACGTCTCCGAGATATGCGAGACGCAATATTTTCGTTCTAAGAAAATGTTTGATACGCCATATCTCTCGATCGTCTTAACCGATCTTCACCATTCGAACATCAATCGATTGCTCATATTTTTACTATTTTTAAGTATTTTTATTTGCCGACCGGACGTACGGTGGCCGAGCTATGTTGCAAAACTTTTTTCCTATGCACGGCAAAACTCGAAACTATTGAAATGACGACCTCCGCGATTGCGGCGTTCGAGAACTAGTCGTACAAACGAAAAATCTTGTAATAGGTGCCAACTGGATCGGACGTAACGTCTCCGAGATATGCGAGACGCAATATTTTCGTTCTAAGAAAATGTTTGATACGCCATATCTCTCGATCGTCTTAACCGATCTTCACCATTCGAACATCAATCGATTGCTCATATTTTTACTATTTTTAAGTATTTTTATTTGCCGACCGGACGTACGGTGGCCGAGCTATGTTGCAAAACTTTTTTCCTATGCACGGCAAAACTCCGAAACTATTGAAATGACGACCTCCGCGATTGCGGCGTTCGAGAACTAGTCGTACAAACGAAAATCTTGTAATAGGTGCCAACTGGATCGGACGTAACGTCTCCGAGATATGCGAGACGCAATATTTTCGTTCTAAGAAATTGTTTGATACGCCATATCTCTCGATCGTCTTAACCGATCTTCACCATTCGAACATCAATCGATTGCTCGTATTTTTTACTATTTTTTAAGTATTTTTATTTGCCGACCGGACGTACGGTGGCCGAGCTATGTTGCAAAACCTTTTTTTCCTATGCACGGCAAAAACTCCGAAACTATTGAAATGACGACCTCCGCGATTGCGGCGTTCGAAACTAGTCGTACAAACGAAAATCTTGTAATAGGTGCCAACTGGATCGGACGTAACGTCTCCGAGATATGCGAGACGCAATATTTTCGTTCTAAGAAAATGTTTGATACGCCATATCTCTCGATCGTCTTAACCGATCTTCACCATTCGAACATCAATCGATTGCTCATATTTTTACTATTTTAAGTATTTTATTTGCCGACCGGACGTACGGTGGCCGAGCTATGTTGCAAAACTTTTTTCCTATGCACGGCAAAACTCGAAACTATTGAAATGACGACCTCCGCGATTGCGGCGTTCGAGAAGCTAGTCGTACAAACGAAAATCTTGTAATAGGTGCCAACTGGATCGGACGTAACGTCTCCGAGATATGCGAGACGCAATATTTTCGTTCTAAGAAAATGTTTGATACGCCATATCTCTCGATCGTCTTAACCGATCTTCACCATTCGAACATCAATCGATTGCTCATATTTTTACTATTTTTAGTATTTTTGCCGACCGGACGTACGGTGGCCGAGCTATGTTGCAAAACTTTTCCTATGCGGCAAAACTCGAAACTATTGAAATGACGACCTCCGCGATTGCGGCGTTCGAGACTAGTCGTACAAACGAAAATCTTGTAATAGGTGCCAACTGGATCGGACGTAACGTCTCCGAGATATGCGAGACCAATATTTTCGTTCTAAGAAAATGTTTGATACGCCATATCTCTCGATCGTCTTAACCGATCTTCACCATTCGAACATCAATCGATTGCTCGTATTTTTACTATTTTTAAGTATTTTTATTTGCCGACCGGACGTACGGTGGCCGAGCTATGTTGCAAAACTTTTTTCCTATGCACGGCAAAACTCCGAAACTATTGAAATGACGACCTCCGCGATTGCGGCGTTCGAAACTAGTCGTACAAACGAAAATCTTGTAATAGGTGCCAACTGGATCGGACGTAACGTCTCCGAGATATGCGAGACGCAATATTTTCGTTCTAAGAAATTGTTTGATACGCCATATCTCTCGATCGTCTTAACCGATCTTCACCATTCGAACATCAATCGATTGCTCATATTTTTACTAATTTTTGAGTATTTTTATTGCCGACCGGACGTACGGTGGCCGAGCTATGTTGCAAAAACTTTTTCCTATGCACGGCAAAACTCGAAACTATTGAAATGACGACCTCCGCGATTGCGGCGTTCGAGAGCTAGTCGTACAAACGAAAAATCTTGTAATAGGTGCCAACTGGATCGGACGTAACGTCTCCGAGATATGCGAGACGCAATATTTTCGTTCTAAGAAATGTTTGATACGCCATATCTCTCGATCGTCTTAACCGATCTTCACCATTCGAACATCAATCGATTGCTCATATTTTTACTATTTTAAGTATTTTTATTTGCCGACCGGACGTACGGTGGCCGAGCTATGTTGCAAAACTTTTTCCCTATGCGGCAAAACTCCGAAACTATTGAAATGACGACCTCCGCGATTGCGGCGTTCGAGAGCTAGTCGTACAAACGAAAAATCTTGTAATAGGTGCCAACTGGATCGGACGTAACGTCTCCGAGATATGCGAGACGCAATATTTTCGTTCTAAGAAATTGTTTGATACGCCATATCTCTCGATCGTCTTAACCGATCTTCACCATTCGAACATCAATCGATTGCTCGTATTTTTTACTATTTTTTAAGTATTTTTTGCCGACCGGACGTACGGTGGCCGAGCTATGTTGCAAAACTTTTCCTATGCACGGCAAAACTCGAAACTATTGAAATGACGACCTCCGCGATTGCGGCGTTCGAAACTAGTCGTACAAACGAAAATCTTGTAATAGGTGCCAACTGGATCGGACGTAACGTCTCGAGATATGCGAGACGCAATATTTTCGTTCTAAGAAATTGTTTGATACGCCATATCTCTCGTCTTAACCGATCTTCACCATTCGAACATCAATCGATTGCTCGTATTTTTTACTATTTTTAAGTATTTTTATTTGCCGACCGGACGTACGGTGGCCGAGCTATGTGCAAAAACATTTATCATCTGGTGAACTATCGTTATCGTCGACATCAATCAGACTCGTTCAGAAAATGTTTGATACGCCATATCTCTCGATCGTCTTAACCGATCTTCACCATTCGAACATCAATCGATTGCTCGTATTTTTACTATTTTTAAGTATTTTTATTGCCGACCGGACGTACGGTGGCCGAGCTATGTTGCAAAACTTTTTCCTATGCACGGCAAAACTCGAAACTATTGAAATGACGACCTCCGCGATTGCGGCGTTCGAGAAGCTAGTCGTACAAACGAAAATCTTGTAATAGGTGCCAACTGGATCGGACGTAACGTCTCCGAGATATGCGAGAGCAATATTTTCGTTCTAAGAAAATGTTTGATACGCCATATCTCTCGATCGTCTTAACCGATCTTCACCATTCGAACATCAATCGATTGCTCATATTTTTACTATTTTTTAAGTATTTTATTTGCCGACCGGACGTACGGTGGCCGAGCTATGTTGCAAAACTTCCTATGCACGGCAAAACTCGAAACTATTGAAATGACGACCTCCGCGATTGCGGCGTTCGAGAGCTAGTCGTACAAACGAAAAATCTTGTAATAGGTGCCAACTGGATCGGACGTAACGTCTCCGAGATATGCGAGACGCAATATTTTCGTTCTAAGAAATGTTTGATACATATCTCTCGATCGTCTTAACCGATCTTCACCATTCGAACATCAATCGATTGCTCATATTTTTACTATTTTTAAGTATTTTTGCCGACCGGACGTACGGTGGCCGAGCTATGTTGCAAAACTTTTTTTCCTATGCACGGCAAAAACTCCGAAACTATTGAAATGACGACCTCCGCGATTGCGGCGTTCGAGCTAGTCGTACAAACAAAATCTTGTAATAGGTGCCAACTGGATCGGACGTAACGTCTCCGAGATATGCGAGACGCAATATTTTCGTTCTAAGAAATTGTTTGATACGCCATATCTCTCGATCGTCTTAACCGATCTTCACCATTCGAACATCAATCGATTGCTCATATTTTTACTATTTTTTAAATTATTTTGTTGCCGACCGGACGTACGGTGGCCGAGCTATGTTGCAAAAACTTTTTTTCCTATGCACGGCAAAAACTCCAGAAACTATTGAATGACGACCTCCGCGATTGCGGCGTTCGAGAAACTAGTCGTACAAACGAAAATCTTGTAATAGGTGCCAACTGGATCGGACGTAACGTCTCCGAGATATGCGAGACGCAATATTTTCGTTCTAAGAAAATGTTTGATACGCCATATCTCTCGATCGTCTTAACCGATCTTCACCATTCGAACATCAATCGATTGCTCGTATTTTTACTATTTTTAAGTATTTTATTTGCCGACCGGACGTACGGTGGCCGAGCTATGTTGCAAAAACTTTTTCCTATGCACGGCAAAACTCCGAAACTATTGAAATGACGACCTCCGCGATTGCGGCGTTCGAGGCTAGTCGTACAAACGAAAATCTTGTAATAGGTGCCAACTGGATCGGACGTAACGTCTCCGAGATATGCGAGACGCAATATTTTCGTTCTGAAAATGTTTGATACGCCATATCTCTCGATCGTCTTAACCGATCTTCACCATTCGAACATCAATCGATTGCTCATATTTTTTACTATTTTTAAAGTATTTTTATTTGCCGACCGGACGTACGGTGGCCGAGCTATGTTGCAAAAACTTTTTTTCCTATGCACGGCAAAAGCTCCGAAACTATTGAATTGACGACCTCCGCGATTGCGGCGTTCGAGAGCTAGTCGTAGAAACAAAATATCTTGTAATAGGTGCCAACTCGATCGGACGTAACGTCTCCGAGATATGCGAGACGCAATATTTTCGTTCTAAGAAAATGTTTGATACGCCATATCTCTCGATCGTCTTAACCGATCTTCACCATTCGAACATCAATCGATTGCTCGTATTTTTACTATTTTTAAGTATTTTTTGCCGACCGGACGTACGGTGGCCGAGCTATGTTGCAAAACTTTTCTTCTATGCACGGCAAAACTCGAAACTATTGAAATGACGACCTCCGCGATTGCGGCGTTCGAGAACTAGTCGTACAAACGAAAAATCTTGTAATAGGTGCCAACTGGATCGGACGTAACGTCTCCGAGATATGCGAGACGCAATATTTTCGTTCTAAGAAATTGTTTGATACGCCATATCTCTCGATCGTCTTAACCGATCTTCACCATTCGAACATCAATCGATTGCTCATATTTTTACTATTTTAAGTATTTTTATTGCCGACCGGACGTACGGTGGCCGAGCTATGTTGCAAAACTTTTTCCTATGCACGGCAAAACTCCGAAACTATTGAAATGACGACCTCCGCGATTGCGGCGTTCGAGAGCTAGTCGTACAAACGAAAAATCTTGTAATAGGTGCCAACTGACCTATTACGCTAGAACATAAGCCGACTGACCGTGCACGAGCAGATTGGTGAGCGGTGCTGGTTTCCAGAACGGTGGAACTCTTCGACAAGAACAGCCCAGACTTGAAACGGGGTGCGGCAGCCGCTTATCATAAGCCGACTGACCGTGCACGAGCAGATGGTGAGCGGTGCTGGTTTCCGAGAACGGTGGAACTCTTCGACAGAACGGCCTAGATATGAAACTTGGGGTGCGGCAGCCGCTTATCATAAACCGACTGACCGTGCACGAGCAGATGGTGAGCGGTGCTGGTTTCCGAGAAGGTGGAACTCTTCGACTTAGAACTGCCCAGACGGCAGGGTGCAGCAGCCGCTTATCATAAACCGACTAACCGTGCACGAGCAGGTGGAAAGCGGTGCTGGTTTCCGCGAAACGGTGGAACTCTTCGACTAAGAACGGCCAGATGAAACTGGGGTGCGGCGAGCCGCTTATCATAAACCGACTGACCGTGCGAGCAGATTGGTGAGCGGTGCTGGTTTCGAGAACGGTGGAACTCTTCGACTTAGAACGGCCCAGCAGAACAGGGGTGCGGCAGCCGCTTATCCTTGACTGACCGTGCACGAGCAGATTGGTGAGCGGTGCTGGTTTCCGAAACGGTGGAACTCTTCGACTAAGAACGGCCCAGACATGAAACAGGGTGCGGCAGCCGCTTATCATAAATCGACTGCCGTGCCGGCGGTGACAGTGCTGGTTTCAGAACGGTGGAACTCTTCGACTAGAACAGCCCAGACGAAACTTGGGGTGCGGCAGCCGCTTATCATAAGCCGACTGACCGTGCACAAGCAGATTGGTGAGCGGTGCTGGTTTCCGAGAACGGTGGAACTCTTCGACTTAGAACGGCCCAGACATGAAACAGGGGTGCGGCAGCCGCTTATCATAAACCGACTGACTGGCACGAAACAGATTGGTGAGCGGTGCTGGTCGAAACGGTGGAACTCTTCGACTTAGAACGGCCCAGACATGAAACTTGGGGTGCGGCAGCCGCTTATCATAAACCGACTGACCGTGCACGAGCAGATTGGTGAGCGGTGCTGGTTTCCGAGAACGGTGGAACTCTTCGACTTAAAACGGCCCAGACATGAAACTTGGGGTGCAGCGGCTTGCATCAACCGACTGACCGTGCACGAGCAGATTGGTGAGCGGTGCTGGTTTCCGAGAACGGTGGAACTCTTCGACTTAGAACGGCCCAGACATGAAACTTTGGGTGCAGCCTTATCATAAACCGACTGACCGTGCACGAGCAGATTGGTGAGCGGTGCTGGTTTCCGAGAACGGTGGAACTCTTCGACTTAGAACGGCCCAGACATGAAACTTGGAATGCGGCAGCCGCTTATCATAAACCGACTGACCGTGCACGAGCAGATTGAAGTCGGTGCTGGTTTCCGAGAACGGTGGAACTCTTCGACTAAGAACAGCCCAGACATGAAACTTGGGGTGCGGCAGCCGCTTATCATAAACCGACTGACCGTGCACGAGCAGATTGGTGAGCGGTGCTGGTTTCGAGAACGGTGGAACTCTTCGACTTAGAACGGCCTAGACATGAAACTTGGGCCGCTTATCATAAGCCGACTGACCGTGCGAAACAGATTGATGAGCGGTGCTGGTTTCGGAGAACGGTGGAACTTTTCGACTTAGAACGGCCTAGACATGAAACTTGGGGTGCGGCAGCCGCTTATCATAAACCGACTAACCGTGCACGAGCAGATTGGAGATCGGTGCTGGTTTCCGAGAACGGTGGAACTCTTCGACTAAGAACGGCCCAGACTTGAAACTTGGGGTGCGGCAGCCGCTTATCATAAATCGACTGACCGTGCACAAGCAGATTGGTGAGCGGTGCTGGTTTCCGAGAACGGTGGAACTCTTCGACTAAGAACGGCCCAGACATGAAACTTGGGGTGCGGCAGCCGCTTATCATAAACCGACTGACCGTGCACGAGCAGATTGGTGAGCGGTGCTGGTTTCCGAGAACGGTGGAACTCTTCGACTTAGAACGGCCCTGAACATGAAACTTGGGGTGCGGCAGCCGCTTATCGCCGACTGACCGTGCACGAGCAGATTGGTGAGCGGTGCTGGTTCCGGAACGAATCTCGACTTAGAACGGCCTAGACATGAAACTTGGGGTGCGGCAGCCGCTTATCATAAACCGACTGACCGTGCACGAGCAGATTGGAGATCGGTGCTGGTTTCCGAGAACGGTGGAACTCTTCGACTAAGAACGGCCCAGACTTAAACAGGGTGCGGCAGCCATATCATAAACCGACTGACCGTGCACGAGCAGATTGGTGAGCGGTGCTGGTTTCCGAGAACGGTGGAACTCTTCGACTTAAACGGCTAGACATGAACTGGGGTGCGGCAGCCGCTTATCATAAACCGACTGACCGTGCACGAGCAGATTGGTGAGCGGTGCTGGTTTCGAGAAGGTGGAACTCTTCGACAGAACGGCCCAGACATGAAACTTGGGGTGCGGCAGCCGCTTATCATAAACCGACTGACCGTGCACGAGCAGATTGGTGAGCGGTGCTGGTTTCCGAGAACGGTGGAACTCTTCGACTAGAACAGCCCAGACTTGAAACGGGGTGCGGCAGCCGCTTATCATAAACCGATGACCGTGCACGAGCAGATTGGTGAGCGGTGCTGGTTTCCGAACGGTGGAACTCTTCGACTTAAGAACAGCCCAGACATGAAACTTGGGGTGCGGCAGCCGCTATCATAAACCGACTGACCGTGCAGAGCAGATTGGTGAGAGCGGTGCTGGTTTCGAAACGGTGGAACTCTTCGACTAAGAACGGCCCAGACATGAAACTTGGGGTGCGGCGCCGCTTATCATAAACCGACTGACCGTGCACGAGCAGATTGGTGAGCGGTGCTGGTTTCCGGAACGGTGGAACTCTTCGACTTAGAACGGCCCAGCATGAAACTTGGGGTGCGGCAGCCGCTTATCATAAACCGACTGACCGTGCACGAGCAGATTGGTGAGCGGTGCTGGTTTCCGAAACGGTGGAACTCTTCGACTTAGAACGGCCTGAACATGAAACTTGGGGTGCGGCGCCGCTTATCATAAACCGACTGACCGTGCGAGCAGATGGTGAGCGGTGCTGGTTTCCGAGAACGGTGGAACTCTTCGACTTAGAACGGCCCAGACATGAAACTGGGGTGCGGCAGCCGCTTATAACCGACTGACCGTGCGAGCAGATGGAGAGCGGTGCTGGTTTCCGAGAACGGTGGAACTCTTCGACTAGAACGGCCCAGACATGAAACGGGGTGCGGCAGCCGCTTATCATAAACCGACTGACCGTGCACGAAGCGGATGGTGAGCGGTGCTTTTGGTTTGAGAACGGTGGAACTCTTCGGCCGACGGCCAGGCAGGCGGTGCGGCGGCCGCGTCGCCAATACCAAGAACGGCCCAGACATGAAACTTGGGGTGCGGCAGCCGCTTATCATAAACCGACTGACCGTGCACGAGCAGATTGGTGAGCGGTGCTGGTTTCCGAGAACGGTGGAACTCTTCGACTTAGAACGGCCCAGACATGAAACTTAGGTGCGGCAGCCGCTTATCATAAACCGACTGACCGTGCACGAGCAGATTGGTGAGCGGTGCTGGTTTCCGAGAACGGTGGAACTCTTCGACTTAGAACGGCCCAGACATGAAACTTGGGGTGCGGCAGCCGCTTATCATAAACCGACTGACCGTGCACGAGCAGATTGGTGAGCGGTGCTGGTTTCCGAGAACGGTGGAACTCTTCGACTTAGAACGGCCCAGACATGAAACTTGGGGTGCGGCAGCCGCTTATCATAAACCGACTGACCGTGCACGAGCAGATTGGTGAGCGGTGCTGGTTTCCGAGAACGGTGGAACTCTTCGACTTAGAACGGCCCAGACATGAAACTTGGGTGCGGCAGCCGCTTATCATAAACCGACTGACCGTGCACGAGCAGATTGGGAGCGGTGCTGGTTTCCGAGAACGGTGGAACTCTTCGACTTAGAACGGCCCAGACATGAAACTTGGGGTGCGGCAGCCGCTTATCATAAGCCGACTGACCGTGCACGAGCAGATTGGTGAGCGGTGCTGGTTTCCGAGAACGGTGGAACTCTTCGACTTAGAACGGCCCAGACATGAAACTTGGGTGCGGCAGCCGCTTATCATAAACCGACTGACCGTGCACGAGCAGATTGGTGAGCGGTGCTGGTTTCCGAGAACGGTGGAACTCTTCGACTAAGAACGGCCCAGACATGAAACTTGGGTGCGGCAGCCGCTTATCATAAACCGACTGACCGTGCACGAGCAGATTGGTGAGCGGTGCTGGTTTCCGAGAACGGTGGAACTCTTCGACTAGAACAGCCCAGACATGAAACTTGGGTGCGGCAGCCGCTTATCATAAACCGACTGACCGTGCACGAGCAGATTGGTGAGCGGTGCTGGTTTCCGAGAACGGTGGAACTCTTCGACTTAGAACGGCCCAGACATGAAACTTGGGGTGCGGCAGCCGCTTATCATAAACCGACTGACCGTGCACGAGCAGATTGGTGAGCGGTGCTGGTTTCCGAGAACGGTGGAACTCTTCGACTTAGAACGGCCCAGACATGAAACTTGGGGTGCGGCAGCCGCTTATCATAAACCGACTGACCGTGCACGAGCAGATTGGTGAGCGGTGCTGGTTTCCGAGAACGGTGGAACTCTTCGACTAAGAACGGCCCAGATATGAAACTTGGGTGCGGCAGCCGCTTATCATAAACCGACTGACCGTGCACGAGCAGATTGGAGAGCGGTGCTGGTTTCCGAGAACGGTGGAACTCTTCGACTTAGAACGGCCTAGACATGAAACTTGGGGTGCGGCAGCCGCTTATCATAAACCGACTGACCGTGCACGAGCAGATTGGTGAGCGGTGCTGGTTTCCGAGAACGGTGGAACTCTTCGACTTAGAACGGCCCAGACATGAAACTTGGGGTGCGGCAGCCGCTTATCATAAACCGACTGACCGTGCACGAGCAGATTGGTGAGCGGTGCTGGTTTCCGAGAACGGTGGAACTCTTCGACTTAGAACGGCCCAGACATGAAACTTGGGGTGCGGCAGCCGCTTATCATAAACCGACTGACCGTGCACGAGCAGATTGGTGAGCGGTGCTGGTTTCCGAGAACGGTGGAACTCTTCGACTAAGAACGGCCCAGACATGAAACTTGGGGTGCGGCAGCCGCTTATCATAAACCGACTGACCGTGCACGAGCAGATTGGTGAGCGGTGCTGGTTTCCGAGAACGGTGGAACTCTTCGACTTAGAACGGCCCAGACATGAAACTTGGGTGCGGCAGCCGCATCATAAACCGACTGACCGTGCACGAGCAGATTGGTGAGCGGTGCTGGTTTCCGAGAACGGTGGAACTCTTCGACTTAGAACGGCCCAGACATGAAACTTGGGGTGCGGCAGCCGCTTATCATAAACCGACTGACCGTGCACGAGCAGATTGGTGAGCGGTGCTGGTTTCCGAGAACGGTGGAACTCTTCGACTTAGAACGGCCCAGACATGAAACTTGGGGTGCGGCAGCCGCTTATCATAAACCGACTGACCGTGCACGAGCAGATTGGTGAGCGGTGCTGGTTTCCGAGAACGGTGGAACTCTTCGACTAAGAACGGCCCAGACATGAAACTTGGGGTGCGGCAGCCGCTTATCATAAACCGACTGACCGTGCACGAGCAGATTGGTGAGCGGTGCTGGTTTCGAGAACGGTGGAACTCTTCGACTTAGAACGGCCTAGACATGAAACTTGGGGTGCGGCAGCCGCTTATCATAAACCGACTGACCGTGCACGAGCAGATTGGTGAGCGGTGCTGGTTTCCGAGAACGGTGGAACTCTTCGACTAGAACAGCCCAGACATGAAACTTGGGGTGCGGCAGCCGCTTATCATAAACCGACTGACCGTGCACGAGCAGATTGGTGAGCGGTGCTGGTTTCCGAGAACGGTGGAACTCTTCGACTAGAACGGCCCAGACATGAAACTTGGGGTGCGGCAGCCGCTTATCATAAACCGACTGACCGTGCACGAGCAGATTGGTGAGCGGTGCTGGTTTCCGAGAACGGTGGAACTCTTCGACTTAGAACGGCCCAGACATGAAACTTGGGGTGCGGCAGCCGCTTATCATAAACCGACTGACCGTGCACGAGCAGATTGGTGAGCGGTGCTGGTTTCCGAGAACGGTGGAACTCTTCGACTTAGAACGGCCCAGACATGAAACTTGGGTGCGGCAGCCGCTTATCATAAACCGACTGACCGTGCACGAGCAGATTGGTGAGCGGTGCTGGTTTCCGAGAACGGTGGAACTCTTCGACTTAGAACGGCCCAGACATGAAACTTGGGGTGCGGCAGCCGCTTATCATAAACCGACTGACCGTGCACGAGCAGATTGGTGAGCGGTGCTGGTTTCCGAGAACGGTGGAACTCTTCGACTTAGAACGGCCCAGACATGAAACTTGGGGTGCGGCAGCCGCTTATCATAAACCGACTGACCGTGCACGAGCAGATTGGTGAGCGGTGCTGGTTTCCGAGAACGGTGGAACTCTTCGACTAAGAACGGCCCAGACATGAAACTTGGGGTGCGGCAGCCGCTTATCATAAACCGACTGACCGTGCACGAGCAGATTGGTGAGCGGTGCTGGTTTCCGAGAACGGTGGAACTCTTCGACTTAGAACGGCCCAGACATGAAACTTGGGGTGCGGCAGCCGCTTATCATAAACCGACTGACCGTGCACGAGCAGATTGGTGAGCGGTGCTGGTTTCCGAGAACGGTGGAACTCTTCGACTTAGAACGGCCCAGACATGAAACTTGGGGTGCGGCAGCCGCTTATCATAAACCGACTGACCGTGCACGAGCAGATTGGTGAGCGGTGCTGGTTTCCGAGAACGGTGGAACTCTTCGACTTAGAACGGCCCAGACATGAAACTTGGGGTGCGGCAGCCGCTTATCATAAACCGACTGACCGTGCACGAGCAGATTGGTGAGCGGTGCTGGTTTCCGAGAACGGTGGAACTCTTCGACTTAGAACGGCCCAGACATGAAACTTGGGGTGCGGCAGCCGCTTATCATAAACCGACTGACCGTGCACGAGCAGATTGGTGAGCGGTGCTGGTTTCCGAGAACGGTGGAACTCTTCGACTTAGAACGGCCCAGACATGAAACTTGGGGTGCGGCAGCCGCTTATCATAAACCGACTGACCGTGCACGAGCAGATTGGTGAGCGGTGCTGGTTTCCGAGAACGGTGGAACTCTTCGACTTAGAACGGCCCAGACATGAAACTTGGGGTGCGGCAGCCGCTTATCATAAACCGACTGACCGTGCACGAGCAGATTGGTGAGCGGTGCTGGTTTCCGAGAACGGTGGAACTCTTCGACTAGAACGGCCCAGACATGAAACTTGGGGTGCGGCAGCCGCTTATCATAAACCGACTGACCGTGCACGAGCAGATTGGTGAGCGGTGCTGGTTTCCGAGAACGGTGGAACTCTTCGACTTAGAACGGCCCAGACATGAAACTTGGGGTGCGGCAGCCGCTTATCATAAACCGACTGACCGTGCACGAGCAGATTGGTGAGCGGTGCTGGTTTCCGAGAACGGTGGAACTCTTCGACTAAGAACGGCCCAGACATGAAACTTGGGGTGCGGCAGCCGCTTATCATAAACCGACTGACCGTGCACGAGCAGATTGGTGAGCGGTGCTGGTTTCCGAGAACGGTGGAACTCTTCGACTTAGAACGGCCCAGACATGAAACTTGGGGTGCGGCAGCCGCTTATCATAAACCGACTGACCGTGCACGAGCAGATTGGTGAGCGGTGCTGGTTTCCGAGAACGGTGGAACTCTTCGACTTAGAACGGCCCAGACATGAAACTTGGGTGCGGCAGCCGCTTATCATAAACCGACTGACCGTGCACGAGCAGATTGGTGAGCGGTGCTGGTTTCCGAGAACGGTGGAACTCTTCGACTTAGAACAGCCCAGACATGAAACTTGGGTGCGGCAGCCGCTTATCATAAACCGACTGACCGTGCACGAGCAGATTGGTGAGCGGTGCTGGTTTCCGAGAACGGTGGAACTCTTCGACTAAGAACAGCCCAGACATGAAACTTGGGGTGCGGCAGCCGCTTATCATAAACCGACTGACCGTGCACGAGCAGATTGGTGAGCGGTGCTGGTTTCCGAGAACGGTGGAACTCTTCGACTTAGAACGGCCCAGACATGAAACTTGGGTGCGGCAGCCGCTTATCATAAACCGACTGACCGTGCACGAGCAGATTGGTGAGCGGTGCTGGTTTCCGAGAACGGTGGAACTCTTCGACTTAGAACGGCCCAGACATGAAACTTGGGGTGCGGCAGCCGCTTATCATAAACCGACTGACCGTGCACGAGCAGATTGGTGAGCGGTGCTGGTTTCCGAGAACGGTGGAACTCTTCGACTTAGAACGGCCCAGACATGAAACTTGGGGTGCGGCAGCCGCTTATCATAAACCGACTGACCGTGCACGAGCAGATTGGTGAGCGGTGCTGGTTTCCGAGAACGGTGGAACTCTTCGACTTAGAACGGCCCAGACATGAAACTTGGGTGCGGCAGCCGCTTATCATAAACCGACTGACCGTGCACGAGCAGATTGGTGAGCGGTGCTGGTTTCCGAGAACGGTGGAACTCTTCGACTTAGAACGGCCCAGACATGAAACTTGGGTGCGGCAGCCGCTTATCATAAACCGACTGACCGTGCACGAGCAGATTGGTGAGCGGTGCTGGTTTCCGAGAACGGTGGAACTCTTCGACTTAGAACGGCCCAGACATGAAACTTGGGGTGCGGCAGCCGCTTATCATAAACCGACTGACCGTGCACGAGCAGATTGGTGAGCGGTGCTGGTTTCCGAGAACGGTGGAACTCTTCGACTTAGAACGGCCCAGACATGAAACTTGGGGTGCGGCAGCCGCTTATCATAAACCGACTGACCGTGCACGAGCAGATTGGTGAGCGGTGCTGGTTTCCGAGAACGGTGGAACTCTTCGACTTAGAACGGCCCAGACATGAAACTTGGGTGCGGCAGCCGCTTATCATAAACCGACTGACCGTGCACGAGCAGATTGGTGAGCGGTGCTGGTTTCCGAGAACGGTGGAACTCTTCGACTTAGAACGGCCCAGACATGAAACTTGGGGTGCGGCAGCCGCTTATCATAAACCGACTGACCGTGCACGAGCAGATTGGTGAGCGGTGCTGGTTTCCGAGAACGGTGGAACTCTTCGACTTAGAACGGCCCAGACATGAAACTTGGGGTGCGGCAGCCGCTTATCATAAACCGACTGACCGTGCACGAGCAGATTGGTGAGCGGTGCTGGTTTCCGAGAACGGTGGAACTCTTCGACTTAGAACGGCCCAGACATGAAACTTGGGGTGCGGCAGCCGCTTATCATAAACCGACTGACCGTGCACGAGCAGATTGGTGAGCGGTGCTGGTTTCCGAGAACGGTGGAACTCTTCGACTTAGAACGGCCCAGACATGAAACTTGGGGTGCGGCAGCCGCTTATCATAAACCGACTGACCGTGCACGAGCAGATTGGTGAGCGGTGCTGGTTTCCGAGAACGGTGGAACTCTTCGACTTAGAACGGCCCAGACATGAAACTTGGGGTGCGGCAGCCGCTTATCATAAACCGACTGACCGTGCACGAGCAGATTGGTGAGCGGTGCTGGTTTCCGAGAACGGTGGAACTCTTCGACTTAGAACGGCCCAGACATGAAACTTGGGGTGCGGCAGCCGCTTATCATAAACCGACTGACCGTGCACGAGCAGATTGGTGAGCGGTGCTGGTTTCCGAGAACGGTGGAACTCTTCGACTTAGAACGGCCCAGACATGAAACTTGGGGTGCGGCAGCCGCTTATCATAAACCGACTGACCGTGCACGAGCAGATTGGTGAGCGGTGCTGGTTTCCGAGAACGGTGGAACTCTTCGACTTAGAACGGCCCAGACATGAAACTTGGGTGCGGCAGCCGCTTATCATAAACCGACTGACCGTGCACGAGCAGATTGGTGAGCGGTGCTGGTTTCCGAGAACGGTGGAACTCTTCGACTTAGAACGGCCCAGACATGAAACTTGGGGTGCGGCAGCCGCTTATCATAAACCGACTGACCGTGCACGAGCAGATTGGTGAGCGGTGCTGGTTTCCGAGAACGGTGGAACTCTTCGACTTAGAACGGCCCAGACATGAAACTTGGGGTGCGGCAGCCGCTTATCATAAACCGACTGACCGTGCACGAGCAGATTGGTGAGCGGTGCTGGTTTCCGAGAACGGTGGAACTCTTCGACTAAGAACGGCCCAGACATGAAACTTGGGGTGCGGCAGCCGCTTATCATAAACCGACTGACCGTGCACGAGCAGATTGGTGAGCGGTGCTGGTTTCCGAGAACGGTGGAACTCTTCGACTTAGAACGGCCCAGACATGAAACTTGGGTGCGGCAGCCGCTTATCATAAACCGACTGACCGTGCACGAGCAGATTGGTGAGCGGTGCTGGTTTCCGAGAACGGTGGAACTCTTCGACTTAGAACGGCCCAGACATGAAACTTGGTGCGGCAGCCGCTTATCATAAACCGACTGACCGTGCACGAGCAGATTGGTGAGCGGTGCTGGTTTCCGAGAACGGTGGAACTCTTCGACTAAGAACGGCCCAGACATGAAACTTGGGGTGCGGCAGCCGCTTATCATAAACCGACTGACCGTGCACGAGCAGATTGGTGAGCGGTGCTGGTTTCCGAGAACGGTGGAACTCTTCGACTTAGAACGGCCCAGACATGAAACTTGGGGTGCGGCAGCCGCTTATCATAAACCGACTGACCGTGCACGAGCAGATTGGTGAGCGGTGCTGGTTTCCGAGAACGGTGGAACTCTTCGACTTAGAACGGCCCAGACATGAAACTTGGGGTGCGGCAGCCGCTTATCATAAACCGACTGACCGTGCACGAGCAGATTGGTGAGCGGTGCTGGTTTCCGAGAACGGTGGAACTCTTCGACTTAGAACGGCCCAGACATGAAACTTGGGGTGCGGCAGCCGCTTATCATAAACCGACTGACCGTGCACGAGCAGATTGGTGAGCGGTGCTGGTTTCCGAGAACGGTGGAACTCTTCGACTAAGAACGGCCCAGACATGAAACTTGGGGTGCGGCAGCCGCTTATCATAAACCGACTGACCGTGCACGAGCAGATTGGTGAGCGGTGCTGGTTTCCGAGAACGGTGGAACTCTTCGACTAAGAACGGCCCAGACATGAAACTTGGGGTGCGGCAGCCGCTTATCATAAACCGACTGACCGTGCACGAGCAGATTGGTGAGCGGTGCTGGTTTCCGAGAACGGTGGAACTCTTCGACTTAGAACGGCCCAGACATGAAACTTGGGGTGCGGCAGCCGCTTATCATAAACCGACTGACCGTGCACGAGCAGATTGGTGAGCGGTGCTGGTTTCCGAGAACGGTGGAACTCTTCGACTTAGAACGGCCCAGACATGAAACTGGGGTGCGGCAGCCGCTTATCATAAACCGACTGACCGTGCACGAGCAGATTGGTGAGCGGTGCTGGTTTCCGAGAACGGTGGAACTCTTCGACTTAGAACGGCCCAGACATGAAACTTGGGGTGCGGCAGCCGCTTATCATAAACCGACTGACCGTGCACGAGCAGATTGGTGAGCGGTGCTGGTTTCCGAGAACGGTGGAACTCTTCGACTAAGAACGGCCCAGACATGAAACTTGGGGTGCGGCAGCCGCTTATCATAAACCGACTGACCGTGCACGAGCAGATTGGTGAGCGGTGCTGGTTTCCGAGAACGGTGGAACTCTTCGACTTAGAACGGCCCAGACATGAAACTTGGGGTGCGGCAGCCGCTTATCATAAACCGACTGACCGTGCACGAGCAGATTGGTGAGCGGTGCTGGTTTCCGAGAACGGTGGAACTCTTCGACTAAGAACGGCCCAGACATGAAACTTGGGGTGCGGCAGCCGCTTATCATAAACCGACTGACCGTGCACGAGCAGATTGGTGAGCGGTGCTGGTTTCCGAGAACGGTGGAACTCTTCGACTTAGAACGGCCCAGACATGAAACTTGGGGTGCGGCAGCCGCTTATCATAAACCGACTGACCGTGCACGAGCAGATTGGTGAGCGGTGCTGGTTTCCGAGAACGGTGGAACTCTTCGACTTAGAACGGCCCAGACATGAAACTTGGGGTGCGGCAGCCGCTTATCATAAACCGACTGACCGTGCACGAGCAGATTGGTGAGCGGTGCTGGTTTCCGAGAACGGTGGAACTCTTCGACTTAGAACGGCCCAGACATGAAACTTGGGGTGCGGCAGCCGCTTATCATAAACCGACTGACCGTGCACGAGCAGATTGGTGAGCGGTGCTGGTTTCCGAGAACGGTGGAACTCTTCGACTAAGAACGGCCCAGACATGAAACTTGGGGCAGCCGCTTATCATAAACCGACTGACCGTGCACGAGCAGATTGGTGAGCGGTGCTGGTTTCCGAGAACGGTGGAACTCTTCGACTTAGAACGGCCCAGACATGAAACTTGGGGTGCGGCAGCCGCTTATCATAAACCGACTGACCGTGCACGAGCAGATTGGTGAGCGGTGCTGGTTTCCGAGAACGGTGGAACTCTTCGACTAGAACGGCCCAGACATGAAACTTGGGGTGCGGCAGCCGCTTATCATAAACCGACTGACCGTGCACGAGCAGATTGGTGAGCGGTGCTGGTTTCCGAGAACGGTGGAACTCTTCGACTAAGAACGGCCCAGACATGAAACTTGGGGTGCGGCAGCCGCTTATCATAAACCGACTGACCGTGCACGAGCAGATTGGTGAGCGGTGCTGGTTTCCGAGAACGGTGGAACTCTTCGACTTAGAACGGCCCAGACATGAAACTTGTGCGGCAGCCGCTTATCATAAACCGACTGACCGTGCACGAGCAGATTGGTGAGCGGTGCTGGTTTCCGAGAACGGTGGAACTCTTCGACTTAGAACGGCCCAGACATGAAACTTGGGGTGCGGCAGCCGCTTATCATAAACCGACTGACCGTGCACGAGCAGATTGGTGAGCGGTGCTGGTTTCCGAGAACGGTGGAACTCTTCGACTTAGAACGGCCCAGACATGAAACTTGGGGTGCGGCAGCCGCTTATCATAAACCGACTGACCGTGCACGAGCAGATTGGTGAGCGGTGCTGGTTTCCGAGAACGGTGGAACTCTTCGACTTAGAACGGCCCAGACATGAAACTTGGGGTGCGGCAGCCGCTTATCATAAACCGACTGACCGTGCACGAGCAGATTGGTGAGCGGTGCTGGTTTCCGAGAACGGTGGAACTCTTCGACTTAGAACGGCCCAGACATGAAACTTGGGGTGCGGCAGCCGCTTATCATAAACCGACTGACCGTGCACGAGCAGATTGGTGAGCGGTGCTGGTTTCCGAGAACGGTGGAACTCTTCGACTTAGAACGGCCCAGACATGAAACTTGGGGTGCGGCAGCCGCTTATCATAAACCGACTGACCGTGCACGAGCAGATTGGTGAGCGGTGCTGGTTTCCGAGAACGGTGGAACTCTTCGACTTAGAACGGCCCAGACATGAAACTTGGGGTGCGGCAGCCGCTTATCATAAACCGACTGACCGTGCACGAGCAGATTGGTGAGCGGTGCTGGTTTCCGAGAACGGTGGAACTCTTCGACTTAGAACGGCCCAGACATGAAACTTGGGGTGCGGCAGCCGCTTATCATAAACCGACTGACCGTGCACGAGCAGATTGGTGAGCGGTGCTGGTTTCCGAGAACGGTGGAACTCTTCGACTTAGAACGGCCCAGACATGAAACTTGGGGTGCGGCAGCCGCTTATCATAAACCGACTGACCGTGCACGAGCAGATTGGTGAGCGGTGCTGGTTTCCGAGAACGGTGGAACTCTTCGACTTAGAACGGCCCAGACATGAAACTTGGGGTGCGGCAGCCGCTTATCATAAACCGACTGACCGTGCACGAGCAGATTGGTGAGCGGTGCTGGTTTCCGAGAACGGTGGAACTCTTCGACTTAGAACGGCCCAGACATGAAACTTGGGGTGCGGCAGCCGCTTATCATAAACCGACTGACCGTGCACGAGCAGATTGGTGAGCGGTGCTGGTTTCCGAGAACGGTGGAACTCTTCGACTTAGAACGGCCCAGACATGAAACTTGGGGTGCGGCAGCCGCTTATCATAAACCGACTGACCGTGCACGAGCAGATTGGTGAGCGGTGCTGGTTTCCGAGAACGGTGGAACTCTTCGACTTAGAACAGCCCAGACATGAAACTTGGGGTGCGGCAGCCGCTTATCATAAACCGACTGACCGTGCACGAGCAGATTGGTGAGCGGTGCTGGTTTCCGAGAACGGTGGAACTCTTCGACTTAGAACGGCCCAGACATGAAACTTGGGGTGCGGCAGCCGCTTATCATAAACCGACTGACCGTGCACGAGCAGATTGGTGAGCGGTGCTGGTTTCCGAGAACGGTGGAACTCTTCGACTTAGAACGGCCCAGACATGAAACTTGGGGTGCGGCAGCCGCTTATCATAAACCGACTGACCGTGCACGAGCAGATTGGTGAGCGGTGCTGGTTTCCGAGAACGGTGGAACTCTTCGACTTAGAACAGCCCAGACATGAAACTTGGGGTGCGGCAGCCGCTTATCATAAGCCGACTGACCGTGCACGAGCAGATTGGTGAGCGGTGCTGGTTTCCGAGAACGGTGGAACTCTACGACTAAGAACGGCCAGACATGAAACTTGGGGTGCGGCAGCCGCTTATCATAAACCGACTGACCGTGCACGAGCAGATTGGTGAGCGGTGCTGGTTTCCGAGAACGGTGGAACTCTTCGACTTAGAACGGCCCAGACATGAAACTTGGGGTGCGGCAGCCGCTTATCATAAACCGACTGACCGTGCACGAGCAGATTGGTGAGCGGTGCTGGTTTCCGAGAACGGTGGAACTCTTCGACTTAGAACGGCCCAGACATGAAACTTGGGGTGCGGCAGCCGCTTATCATAAACCGACTGACCGTGCACGAGCAGATTGGTGAGCGGTGCTGGTTTCCGAGAACGGTGGAACTCTTCGACTTAGAACGGCCCAGACATGAAACTTGGGGTGCGGCAGCCGCTTATCATAAACCGACTGACCGTGCACGAGCAGATTGGTGAGCGGTGCTGGTTTCCGAGAACGGTGGAACTCTTCGACTTAGAACGGCCCAGACATGAAACTTGGGGTGCGGCAGCCGCTTATCATAAACCGACTGACCGTGCACGAGCAGATTGGTGAGCGGTGCTGGTTTCCGAGAACGGTGGAACTCTTCGACTTAGAACGGCCCAGACATGAAACTTGGGGTGCGGCAGCCGCTTATCATAAACCGACTGACCGTGCACGAGCAGATTGGTGAGCGGTGCTGGTTTCCGAGAACGGTGGAACTCTTCGACTTAGAACGGCCCAGACATGAAACTTGGGGTGCGGCAGCCGCTTATCATAAACCGACTGACCGTGCACGAGCAGATTGGTGAGCGGTGCTGGTTTCCGAGAACGGTGGAACTCTTCGACTTAGAACGGCCCAGACATGAAACTTGGGGTGCGGCAGCCGCTTATCATAAACCGACTGACCGTGCACGAGCAGATTGGTGAGCGGTGCTGGTTTCCGAGAACGGTGGAACTCTTCGACTTAGAACGGCCCAGACATGAAACTTGGGGTGCGGCAGCCGCTTATCATAAACCGACTGACCGTGCACGAGCAGATTGGTGAGCGGTGCTGGTTTCCGAGAACGGTGGAACTCTTCGACTTAGAACGGCCCAGACATGAAACTTGGGGTGCGGCAGCCGCTTATCATAAACCGACTGACCGTGCACGAGCAGATTGGAGAGCGGTGCTGGTTTCCGAGAACGGTGGAACTTTTCGACTTAGAACGGCCTAGACATGAAACTTGGGGTGCGGCAGCCGCTTATCATAAACCGACTGACCGTGCACGAGCAGATTGGAGAGCGGTGCTGGTTTCCGAGAACGGTGGAACTCTTCGACTAAGAACGGCCCAGACATGAAACTTGGGGTGCGGCAGCCGCTTACCATTAACCGACTGACCGTGCACGAGCAGATTGGTGAGCGGTGCTGGTTTCCGAGAACGGTGGAACTCTTCGACTAGAACGGCCCAGACATGAAACTTGGGTGCGGCAGCCGCTTATCATAAACCGACTGACCGTGCACGAGCAGATTGGTGAGCGGTGCTGGTTTCCGAGAACGGTGGAACTCTTCGACTTAGAACGGCCCAGACATGAAACTTGTGCGGCAGCCGCTTATCATAAACCGACTGACCGTGCACGAGCAGATTGGTGAGCGGTGCTGGTTTCCGAGAACGGTGGAACTCTTCGACTTAGAACGGCCCAGACATGAAATGGGTGCGGCAGCCGCTTATCATAAACCGACTGACCGTGCACGAGCAGATTGGTGAGCGGTGCTGGTTTCCGAGAACGGTGGAACTCTTCGACTAAGAACGGCCCAGACATGAAACGGGGTGCGGCAGCCGCTTATCATAAACCGACTGACCGTGCACGAGCAGATTGGTGAGCGGTGCTGGTTTCCGAGAACGGTGGAACTCTTCGACTTAGAACGGCCCAGACATGAAACTTGGTGCGGCAGCCGCTTATCATAAACCGACTGACCGTGCACGAGCAGATTGGTGAGCGGTGCTGGTTTCCGAGAACGGTGGAACTCTTCGACTTAGAACGGCCCAGACATGAAACTTGGTGCGGCAGCCGCTTATCATAAACCGACTGACCGTGCACGAGCAGATTGGTGAGCGGTGCTGGTTTCCGAGAACGGTGGAACTCTTCGACTTAGAACGGCCCAGACATGAAACTGGTGCGGCAGCCGCTTATCATAAACCGACTGACCGTGCACGAGCAGATTGGTGAGCGGTGCTGGTTTCCGAGAACGGTGGAACTCTTCGACTTAGAACGGCCCAGACATGAAACTTGGGTGCGGCAGCCGCTTATCATAAACCGACTGACCGTGCACGAGCAGATTGGTGAGCGGTGCTGGTTTCCGAGAACGGTGGAACTCTTCGACTTAGAACGGCCCAGACATGAAACAGGTGCGGCAGCCGCTTATCATAAACCGACTGACCGTGCACGAGCAGATTGGTGAGCGGTGCTGGTTTCCGAGAACGGTGGAACTCTTCGACTAAGAACGGCCCAGACATGAAACTTGGGTGCGGCAGCCGCTTATCATAAACCGACTGACCGTGCACGAGCAGATTGGTGAGCGGTGCTGGTTTCCGAGAACGGTGGAACTCTTCGACTTAGAACGGCCCAGACATGAAACTTGGTGCGGCAGCCGCTTATCATAAACCGACTGACCGTGCACGAGCAGATTGGTGAGCGGTGCTGGTTTCCGAGAACGGTGGAACTCTTCGACTTAGAACGGCCCAGACATGAAACTTGTGCGGCAGCCGCTTATCATAAACCGACTGACCGTGCACGAGCAGATTGGTGAGCGGTGCTGGTTTCCGAGAACGGTGGAACTCTTCGACTTAGAACGGCCCAGACATGAAACTTGGTGCGGCAGCCGCTTATCATAAACCGACTGACCGTGCACGAGCAGATTGGTGAGCGGTGCTGGTTTCCGAGAACGGTGGAACTCTTCGACTTAGAACGGCCCAGACATGAAACTTGGGTGCGGCAGCCGCTTATCATAAACCGACTGACCGTGCACGAGCAGATTGGTGAGCGGTGCTGGTTTCCGAGAACGGTGGAACTCTTCGACTTAGAACGGCCCAGACATGAAACTTGGTGCGGCAGCCGCTTATCATAAACCGACTGACCGTGCACGAGCAGATTGGTGAGCGGTGCTGGTTTCCGAGAACGGTGGAACTCTTCGACTTAGAACGGCCCAGACATGAAACTTGGTGCGGCAGCCGCTTATCATAAACCGACTGACCGTGCACGAGCAGATTGGTGAGCGGTGCTGGTTTCCGAGAACGGTGGAACTCTTCGACTAAGAACGGCCCAGACATGAAACGGTGCGGCAGCCGCTTATCATAAACCGACTGACCGTGCACGAGCAGATTGGTGAGCGGTGCTGGTTTCCGAGAACGGTGGAACTCTTCGACTTAGAACGGCCCAGACATGAAACTTGGGTGCGGCAGCCGCTTATCATAAACCGACTGACCGTGCACGAGCAGATTGGTGAGCGGTGCTGGTTTCCGAGAACGGTGGAACTCTTCGACTTAGAACGGCCCAGACATGAAACTGGGGTGCGGCAGCCGCTTATCATAAACCGACTGACCGTGCACGAGCAGATTGGTGAGCGGTGCTGGTTTCCGAGAACGGTGGAACTCTTCGACTTAGAACGGCCCAGACATGAAACTTGGTGCGGCAGCCGCTTATCATAAACCGACTGACCGTGCACGAGCAGATTGGTGAGCGGTGCTGGTTTCCGAGAACGGTGGAACTCTTCGACTAAGAACGGCCCAGACATGAAACTTGTGCGGCAGCCGCTTATCATAAACCGACTGACCGTGCACGAGCAGATTGGTGAGCGGTGCTGGTTTCCGAGAACGGTGGAACTCTTCGACTTAGAACGGCCCAGACATGAAACTTGGGTGCGGCAGCCGCTTATCATAAACCGACTGACCGTGCACGAGCAGATTGGTGAGCGGTGCTGGTTTCCGAGAACGGTGGAACTCTTCGACTAAGAACGGCCCAGACATGAAACTTGTGCGGCAGCCGCTTATCATAAACCGACTGACCGTGCACGAGCAGATTGGTGAGCGGTGCTGGTTTCCGAGAACGGTGGAACTCTTCGACTAAGAACGGCCCAGACATGAAACTTGGTGCGGCAGCCGCTTATCATAAACCGACTGACCGTGCACGAGCAGATTGGTGAGCGGTGCTGGTTTCCGAGAACGGTGGAACTCTTCGACTTAGAACGGCCCAGACATGAAACTTGGGGTGCGGCAGCCGCTTATCATAAACCGACTGACCGTGCACGAGCAGATTGGTGAGCGGTGCTGGTTTCCGAGAACGGTGGAACTCTTCGACTAAGAACGGCCCAGACATGAAACTTGGGTGCGGCAGCCGCTTATCATAAACCGACTGACCGTGCACGAGCAGATTGGTGAGCGGTGCTGGTTTCCGAGAACGGTGGAACTCTTCGACTTAGAACGGCCCAGACATGAAAGGGGTGCGGCAGCCGCTTATCATAAACCGACTGACCGTGCACGAGCAGATTGGTGAGCGGTGCTGGTTTCCGAGAACGGTGGAACTCTTCGACTTAGAACGGCCCAGACATGAAACTTGGGGTGCGGCAGCCGCTTATCATAAACCGACTGACCGTGCACGAGCAGATTGGTGAGCGGTGCTGGTTTCCGAGAACGGTGGAACTCTTCGACTTAGAACGGCCCAGACATGAAACTTGGGTGCGGCAGCCGCTTATCATAAACCGACTGACCGTGCACGAGCAGATTGGTGAGCGGTGCTGGTTTCCGAGAACGGTGGAACTCTTCGACTTAGAACGGCCCAGACATGAAACTTGGTGCGGCAGCCGCTTATCATAAACCGACTGACCGTGCACGAGCAGATTGGTGAGCGGTGCTGGTTTCCGAGAACGGTGGAACTCTTCGACTTAGAACGGCCCAGACATGAAACTTGGGTGCGGCAGCCGCTTATCATAAACCGACTGACCGTGCACGAGCAGATTGGTGAGCGGTGCTGGTTTCCGAGAACGGTGGAACTCTTCGACTTAGAACGGCCCAGACATGAAACTTGGGGTGCGGCAGCCGCTTATCATAAACCGACTGACCGTGCACGAGCAGATTGGTGAGCGGTGCTGGTTTCCGAGAACGGTGGAACTCTTCGACTAAGAACGGCCCAGACATGAAACTTGGGTGCGGCAGCCGCTTATCATAAACCGACTGACCGTGCACGAGCAGATTGGTGAGCGGTGCTGGTTTCCGAGAACGGTGGAACTCTTCGACTTAGAACGGCCCAGACATGAAACTTGGGTGCGGCAGCCGCTTATCATAAACCGACTGACCGTGCACGAGCAGATTGGTGAGCGGTGCTGGTTTCCGAGAACGGTGGAACTCTTCGACTTAGAACGGCCCAGACATGAAACTTGGGGTGCGGCAGCCGCTTATCATAAACCGACTGACCGTGCACGAGCAGATTGGTGAGCGGTGCTGGTTTCCGAGAACGGTGGAACTCTTCGACTTAGAACGGCCCAGACATGAAAGGGTGCGGCAGCCGCTTATCATAAACCGACTGACCGTGCACGAGCAGATTGGTGAGCGGTGCTGGTTTCCGAGAACGGTGGAACTCTTCGACTTAGAACGGCCCAGACATGAAACTTGGTGCGGCAGCCGCTTATCATAAACCGACTGACCGTGCACGAGCAGATTGGTGAGCGGTGCTGGTTTCCGAGAACGGTGGAACTCTTCGACTTAGAACGGCCCAGACATGAAACTTGGTGCGGCAGCCGCTTATCATAAACCGACTGACCGTGCACGAGCAGATTGGTGAGCGGTGCTGGTTTCCGAGAACGGTGGAACTCTTCGACTTAGAACGGCCCAGACATGAAACTTGGGTGCGGCAGCCGCTTATCATAAACCGACTGACCGTGCACGAGCAGATTGGTGAGCGGTGCTGGTTTCCGAGAACGGTGGAACTCTTCGACTTAGAACGGCCCAGACATGAAACTTGGTGCGGCAGCCGCTTATCATAAACCGACTGACCGTGCACGAGCAGATTGGTGAGCGGTGCTGGTTTCCGAGAACGGTGGAACTCTTCGACTTAGAACGGCCCAGACATGAAACTTGGTGCGGCAGCCGCTTATCATAAACCGACTGACCGTGCACGAGCAGATTGGTGAGCGGTGCTGGTTTCCGAGAACGGTGGAACTCTTCGACTTAGAACGGCCCAGACATGAAACTTGGTGCGGCAGCCGCTTATCATAAACCGACTGACCGTGCACGAGCAGATTGGTGAGCGGTGCTGGTTTCCGAGAACGGTGGAACTCTTCGACTTAGAACGGCCCAGACATGAAACTTGTGCGGCAGCCGCTTATCATAAACCGACTGACCGTGCACGAGCAGATTGGTGAGCGGTGCTGGTTTCCGAGAACGGTGGAACTCTTCGACTTAGAACGGCCCAGACATGAAACTGGGGTGCGGCAGCCGCTTATCATAAACCGACTGACCGTGCACGAGCAGATTGGTGAGCGGTGCTGGTTTCCGAGAACGGTGGAACTCTTCGACTTAGAACGGCCCAGACATGAAACTTGGGGTGCGGCAGCCGCTTATCATAAACCGACTGACCGTGCACGAGCAGATTGGTGAGCGGTGCTGGTTTCCGAGAACGGTGGAACTCTTCGACTTAGAACGGCCCAGACATGAAACTTGGGTGCGGCAGCCGCTTATCATAAACCGACTGACCGTGCACGAGCAGATTGGTGAGCGGTGCTGGTTTCCGAGAACGGTGGAACTCTTCGACTAAGAACGGCCCAGACATGAAAGGGTGCGGCAGCCGCTTATCATAAACCGACTGACCGTGCACGAGCAGATTGGTGAGCGGTGCTGGTTTCCGAGAACGGTGGAACTCTTCGACTTAGAACGGCCCAGACATGAAACTTGGGGTGCGGCAGCCGCTTATCATAAACCGACTGACCGTGCACGAGCAGATTGGTGAGCGGTGCTGGTTTCCGAGAACGGTGGAACTCTTCGACTAAGAACGGCCCAGACATGAAACTTGGGGTGCGGCAGCCGCTTATCATAAACCGACTGACCGTGCACGAGCAGATTGGTGAGCGGTGCTGGTTTCCGAGAACGGTGGAACTCTTCGACTTAGAACGGCCCAGACATGAAACTTGGGTGCGGCAGCCGCTTATCATAAACCGACTGACCGTGCACGAGCAGATTGGTGAGCGGTGCTGGTTTCCGAGAACGGTGGAACTCTTCGACTTAGAACGGCCCAGACATGAAACTTGGGGTGCGGCAGCCGCTTATCATAAACCGACTGACCGTGCACGAGCAGATTGGTGAGCGGTGCTGGTTTCCGAGAACGGTGGAACTCTTCGACTAAGAACGGCCCAGACATGAAACTTGGTGCGGCAGCCGCTTATCATAAACCGACTGACCGTGCACGAGCAGATTGGTGAGCGGTGCTGGTTTCCGAGAACGGTGGAACTCTTCGACTTAGAACGGCCCAGACATGAAACTGGGGTGCGGCAGCCGCTTATCATAAACCGACTGACCGTGCACGAGCAGATTGGTGAGCGGTGCTGGTTTCCGAGAACGGTGGAACTCTTCGACTTAGAACGGCCCAGACATGAAACTTGGGGTGCGGCAGCCGCTTATCATAAACCGACTGACCGTGCACGAGCAGATTGGTGAGCGGTGCTGGTTTCCGAGAACGGTGGAACTCTTCGACTAAGAACGGCCCAGACATGAAACTTGGGGTGCGGCAGCCGCTTATCATAAACCGACTGACCGTGCACGAGCAGATTGGTGAGCGGTGCTGGTTTCCGAGAACGGTGGAACTCTTCGACTTAGAACGGCCCAGACATGAAACTTGGGTGCGGCAGCCGCTTATCATAAACCGACTGACCGTGCACGAGCAGATTGGTGAGCGGTGCTGGTTTCCGAGAACGGTGGAACTCTTCGACTTAGAACGGCCCAGACATGAAACTGGGGTGCGGCAGCCGCTTATCATAAACCGACTGACCGTGCACGAGCAGATTGGTGAGCGGTGCTGGTTTCCGAGAACGGTGGAACTCTTCGACTTAGAACGGCCCAGACATGAAACTTGGGGTGCGGCAGCCGCTTATCATAAACCGACTGACCGTGCACGAGCAGATTGGTGAGCGGTGCTGGTTTCCGAGAACGGTGGAACTCTTCGACTTAGAACGGCCCAGACATGAAACTTGGGGTGCGGCAGCCGCTTATCATAAACCGACTGACCGTGCACGAGCAGATTGGTGAGCGGTGCTGGTTTCCGAGAACGGTGGAACTCTTCGACTTAGAACGGCCCAGACATGAAACTTGGGGTGCGGCAGCCGCTTATCATAAACCGACTGACCGTGCACGAGCAGATTGGTGAGCGGTGCTGGTTTCCGAGAACGGTGGAACTCTTCGACTAGAACGGCCCAGACATGAAACTTGGGGTGCGGCAGCCGCTTATCATAAACCGACTGACCGTGCACGAGCAGATTGGTGAGCGGTGCTGGTTTCCGAGAACGGTGGAACTCTTCGACTTAGAACGGCCCAGACATGAAACTTGGGTGCGGCAGCCGCTTATCATAAACCGACTGACCGTGCACGAGCAGATTGGTGAGCGGTGCTGGTTTCCGAGAACGGTGGAACTCTTCGACTTAGAACGGCCCAGACATGAAACTTGGGGTGCGGCAGCCGCTTATCATAAACCGACTGACCGTGCACGAGCAGATTGGTGAGCGGTGCTGGTTTCCGAGAACGGTGGAACTCTTCGACTTAGAACGGCCCAGACATGAAACTTGGGGTGCGGCAGCCGCTTATCATAAACCGACTGACCGTGCACGAGCAGATTGGTGAGCGGTGCTGGTTTCCGAGAACGGTGGAACTCTTCGACTTAGAACGGCCCAGACATGAAACTTGGGGTGCGGCAGCCGCTTATCATAAACCGACTGACCGTGCACGAGCAGATTGGTGAGCGGTGCTGGTTTCCGAGAACGGTGGAACTCTTCGACTTAGAACGGCCCAGACATGAAACTTGGGGTGCGGCAGCCGCTTATCATAAACCGACTGACCGTGCACGAGCAGATTGGTGAGCGGTGCTGGTTTCCGAGAACGGTGGAACTCTTCGACTTAGAACGGCCCAGACATGAAACTTGGGGTGCGGCAGCCGCTTATCATAAACCGACTGACCGTGCACGAGCAGATTGGTGAGCGGTGCTGGTTTCCGAGAACGGTGGAACTCTTCGACTTAGAACGGCCCAGACATGAAACTTGGGGTGCGGCAGCCGCTTATCATAAACCGACTGACCGTGCACGAGCAGATTGGTGAGCGGTGCTGGTTTCCGAGAACGGTGGAACTCTTCGACTTAGAACGGCCCAGACATGAAACTTGGGGTGCGGCAGCCGCTTATCATAAACCGACTGACCGTGCACGAGCAGATTGGTGAGCGGTGCTGGTTTCCGAGAACGGTGGAACTCTTCGACTAAGAACGGCCCAGACATGAAACTTGGGGTGCGGCAGCCGCTTATCATAAACCGACTGACCGTGCACGAGCAGATTGGTGAGCGGTGCTGGTTTCCGAGAACGGTGGAACTCTTCGACTTAGAACGGCCCAGACATGAAACTTGGGGTGCGGCAGCCGCTTATCATAAACCGACTGACCGTGCACGAGCAGATTGGTGAGCGGTGCTGGTTTCCGAGAACGGTGGAACTCTTCGACTTAGAACGGCCCAGACATGAAACTTGGGGTGCGGCAGCCGCTTATCATAAACCGACTGACCGTGCACGAGCAGATTGGTGAGCGGTGCTGGTTTCCGAGAACGGTGGAACTCTTCGACTTAGAACGGCCCAGACATGAAACTTGGGGTGCGGCAGCCGCTTATCATAAACCGACTGACCGTGCACGAGCAGATTGGTGAGCGGTGCTGGTTTCCGAGAACGGTGGAACTCTTCGACTTAGAACGGCCCAGACATGAAACTTGGGGTGCGGCAGCCGCTTATCATAAACCGACTGACCGTGCACGAGCAGATTGGTGAGCGGTGCTGGTTTCCGAGAACGGTGGAACTCTTCGACTTAGAACGGCCCAGACATGAAACTTGGGGTGCGGCAGCCGCTTATCATAAACCGACTGACCGTGCACGAGCAGATTGGTGAGCGGTGCTGGTTTCCGAGAACGGTGGAACTCTTCGACTTAGAACGGCCCAGACATGAAACTTGGGGTGCGGCAGCCGCTTATCATAAACCGACTGACCGTGCACGAGCAGATTGGTGAGCGGTGCTGGTTTCCGAGAACGGTGGAACTCTTCGACTAGAACGGCCCAGACATGAAACTTGGGGTGCGGCAGCCGCTTATCATAAACCGACTGACCGTGCACGAGCAGATTGGTGAGCGGTGCTGGTTTCCGAGAACGGTGGAACTCTTCGACTAAGAACGGCCCAGACATGAAACTTGGGGTGCGGCAGCCGCTTATCATAAACCGACTGACCGTGCACGAGCAGATTGGTGAGCGGTGCTGGTTTCCGAGAACGGTGGAACTCTTCGACTTAGAACGGCCCAGACATGAAATGGGGTGCGGCAGCCGCTTATCATAAACCGACTGACCGTGCACGAGCAGATTGGTGAGCGGTGCTGGTTTCCGAGAACGGTGGAACTCTTCGACTTAGAACGGCCCAGACATGAAACTTGGGGTGCGGCAGCCGCTTATCATAAACCGACTGACCGTGCACGAGCAGATTGGTGAGCGGTGCTGGTTTCCGAGAACGGTGGAACTCTTCGACTTAGAACGGCCCAGACATGAAACTTGGTGCGGCAGCCGCTTATCATAAACCGACTGACCGTGCACGAGCAGATTGGTGAGCGGTGCTGGTTTCCGAGAACGGTGGAACTCTTCGACTTAGAACGGCCCAGACATGAAACTTGGGGTGCGGCAGCCGCTTATCATAAACCGACTGACCGTGCACGAGCAGATTGGTGAGCGGTGCTGGTTTCCGAGAACGGTGGAACTCTTCGACTTAGAACGGCCCAGACATGAAACTTGGGGTGCGGCAGCCGCTTATCATAAACCGACTGACCGTGCACGAGCAGATTGGTGAGCGGTGCTGGTTTCCGAGAACGGTGGAACTCTTCGACTTAGAACGGCCCAGACATGAAACTTGGGGTGCGGCAGCCGCTTATCATAAACCGACTGACCGTGCACGAGCAGATTGGTGAGCGGTGCTGGTTTCCGAGAACGGTGGAACTCTTCGACTTAGAACGGCCCAGACATGAAACTTGGGTGCGGCAGCCGCTTATCATAAACCGACTGACCGTGCACGAGCAGATTGGTGAGCGGTGCTGGTTTCCGAGAACGGTGGAACTCTTCGACTTAGAACGGCCCAGACATGAAACTTGGGGTGCGGCAGCCGCTTATCATAAACCGACTGACCGTGCACGAGCAGATTGGTGAGCGGTGCTGGTTTCCGAGAACGGTGGAACTCTTCGACTTAGAACGGCCCAGACATGAAACTTGGGTGCGGCAGCCGCTTATCATAAACCGACTGACCGTGCACGAGCAGATTGGTGAGCGGTGCTGGTTTCCGAGAACGGTGGAACTCTTCGACTTAGAACGGCCCAGACATGAAACTTGGGGTGCGGCAGCCGCTTATCATAAACCGACTGACCGTGCACGAGCAGATTGGTGAGCGGTGCTGGTTTCCGAGAACGGTGGAACTCTTCGACTTAGAACGGCCCAGACATGAAACTTGGGGTGCGGCAGCCGCTTATCATAAACCGACTGACCGTGCACGAGCAGATTGGTGAGCGGTGCTGGTTTCCGAGAACGGTGGAACTCTTCGACTAAGAACGGCCCAGACATGAAACTTGGGGTGCGGCAGCCGCTTATCATAAACCGACTGACCGTGCACGAGCAGATTGGTGAGCGGTGCTGGTTTCCGAGAACGGTGGAACTCTTCGACTTAGAACGGCCCAGACATGAAACTTGGGGTGCGGCAGCCGCTTATCATAAACCGACTGACCGTGCACGAGCAGATTGGTGAGCGGTGCTGGTTTCCGAGAACGGTGGAACTCTTCGACTTAGAACGGCCCAGACATGAAACTTGGGGTGCGGCAGCCGCTTATCATAAACCGACTGACCGTGCACGAGCAGATTGGTGAGCGGTGCTGGTTTCCGAGAACGGTGGAACTCTTCGACTTAGAACGGCCCAGACATGAAACTGGGGTGCGGCAGCCGCTTATCATAAACCGACTGACCGTGCACGAGCAGATTGGTGAGCGGTGCTGGTTTCCGAGAACGGTGGAACTCTTCGACTTAGAACGGCCCAGACATGAAACTGGGGTGCGGCAGCCGCTTATCATAAACCGACTGACCGTGCACGAGCAGATTGGTGAGCGGTGCTGGTTTCCGAGAACGGTGGAACTCTTCGACTAGAACGGCCCAGACATGAAACTTGGGGTGCGGCAGCCGCTTATCATAAACCGACTGACCGTGCACGAGCAGATTGGTGAGCGGTGCTGGTTTCCGAGAACGGTGGAACTCTTCGACTTAGAACGGCCCAGACATGAAACTTGGTGCGGCAGCCGCTTATCATAAACCGACTGACCGTGCACGAGCAGATTGGTGAGCGGTGCTGGTTTCCGAGAACGGTGGAACTCTTCGACTTAGAACGGCCCAGACATGAAACTTGGGGTGCGGCAGCCGCTTATCATAAACCGACTGACCGTGCACGAGCAGATTGGTGAGCGGTGCTGGTTTCCGAGAACGGTGGAACTCTTCGACTAAGAACGGCCCAGACATGAAACTTGGTGCGGCAGCCGCTTATCATAAACCGACTGACCGTGCACGAGCAGATTGGTGAGCGGTGCTGGTTTCCGAGAACGGTGGAACTCTTCGACTAAGAACGGCCCAGACATGAAACTTGGGTGCGGCAGCCGCTTATCATAAACCGACTGACCGTGCACGAGCAGATTGGTGAGCGGTGCTGGTTTCCGAGAACGGTGGAACTCTTCGACTAAGAACGGCCCAGACATGAAACTGGGGTGCGGCAGCCGCTTATCATAAACCGACTGACCGTGCACGAGCAGATTGGTGAGCGGTGCTGGTTTCCGAGAACGGTGGAACTCTTCGACTTAGAACGGCCCAGACATGAAACTTGGTGCGGCAGCCGCTTATCATAAACCGACTGACCGTGCACGAGCAGATTGGTGAGCGGTGCTGGTTTCCGAGAACGGTGGAACTCTTCGACTAAGAACGGCCCAGACATGAAACTTGTGCGGCAGCCGCTTATCATAAACCGACTGACCGTGCACGAGCAGATTGGTGAGCGGTGCTGGTTTCCGAGAACGGTGGAACTCTTCGACTAAGAACGGCCCAGACATGAAACTTGTGCGGCAGCCGCTTATCATAAACCGACTGACCGTGCACGAGCAGATTGGTGAGCGGTGCTGGTTTCCGAGAACGGTGGAACTCTTCGACTTAGAACGGCCCAGACATGAAACTTGGGGTGCGGCAGCCGCTTATCATAAACCGACTGACCGTGCACGAGCAGATTGGTGAGCGGTGCTGGTTTCGAGAACGGTGGAACTCTTCGACTTAGAACGGCCCAGACATGAAACTTGGGTGCGGCAGCCGCTTATCATAAACCGACTGACCGTGCACGAGCAGATTGGTGAGCGGTGCTGGTTTCCGAGAACGGTGGAACTCTTCGACTTAGAACGGCCCAGACATGAAACTTGGGTGCGGCAGCCGCTTATCATAAACCGACTGACCGTGCACGAGCAGATTGGTGAGCGGTGCTGGTTTCCGAGAACGGTGGAACTCTTCGACTTAGAACGGCCCAGACATGAAACTTGGGTGCGGCAGCCGCTTATCATAAACCGACTGACCGTGCACGAGCAGATTGGTGAGCGGTGCTGGTTTCCGAGAACGGTGGAACTCTTCGACTTAGAACGGCCCAGACATGAAACTTGGGTGCGGCAGCCGCTTATCATAAACCGACTGACCGTGCACGAGCAGATTGGTGAGCGGTGCTGGTTTCCGAGAACGGTGGAACTCTTCGACTTAAGAACGGCCCAGACATGAAACTGGGTGCGGCAGCCGCTTATCATAAACCGACTGACCGTGCACGAGCAGATTGGTGAGCGGTGCTGGTTTCCGAGAACGGTGGAACTCTTCGACTTAGAACGGCCCAGACATGAAACTTCAGGTGCGGCAGCCGCTTATCATAAACCGACTGACCGTGCACGAGCAGATTGGTGAGCGGTGCTGGTTTCCGAGAACGGTGGAACTCTTCGACTTAGAACGGCCCAGACATGAAACTTAGTGCGGCAGCCGCTTATCATAAACCGACTGACCGTGCACGAGCAGATTGGTGAGCGGTGCTGGTTTCCGAGAACGGTGGAACTCTTCGACTTAGAACGGCCCAGACATGAAACTTGTGCGGCAGCCGCTTATCATAAACCGACTGACCGTGCACGAGCAGATTGGTGAGCGGTGCTGGTTTCCGAGAACGGTGGAACTCTTCGACTTAGAACGGCCCAGACATGAAACTGGGTGCGGCAGCCGCTTATCATAAACCGACTGACCGTGCACGAGCAGATTGGTGAGCGGTGCTGGTTTCCGAGAACGGTGGAACTCTTCGACTTAGAACGGCCCAGACATGAAACTCAGTGCGGCAGCCGCTTATCATAAGCCGACTGACCGTGCACGAGCAGATTGGTGAGCGGTGCTGGTTTCCGAGAACGGTGGAACTCTTCGACTTAGAACGGCCCAGACATGAAACTTGGGGTGCGGCAGCCGCTTATCATAAACCGACTGACCGTGCACGAGCAGATTGGTGAGCGGTGCTGGTTTCCGAGAACGGTGGAACTCTTCGACTAAGAACGGCCCAGACATGAACTTCCAGGTGCAGCCGCTTATCATAAGCCGACTGACCGTGCACGAGCAGATTGGTGAGCGGTGCTGGTTTCGAGAACGGTGGAACTCTTCGACTTAGAACGGCCCAGACATGAAACTTGGGGCGGCAGCCGCTTATCATAAACCGACTGACCGTGCACGAGCAGATTGGTGAGCGGTGCTGGTTTCCGAGAACGGTGGAACTCTTCGACTTAGAACGGCCCAGACATGAAACTGGGTGCGGCAGCCGCTTATCATAAACCGACTGACCGTGCACGAGCAGATTGGTGAGCGGTGCTGGTTTCCGAGAACGGTGGAACTCTTCGACTTAGAACGGCCCAGACATGAAACTTTGTGCGGCAGCCGCTTATCATAAACCGACTGACCGTGCACGAGCAGATTGGTGAGCGGTGCTGGTTTCCGAGAACGGTGGAACTCTTCGACTTAGAACGGCCCAGACATGAAACTTGGGTGCGGCAGCCGCTTATCATAAACCGACTGACCGTGCACGAGCAGATTGGTGAGCGGTGCTGGTTTCCGAGAACGGTGGAACTCTTCGACTAAGAACGGCCCAGACATGAAACTTCAGGTGCGGCAGCCGCTTATCATAACCGACTGACCGTGCACGAGCAGATTGGTGAGCGGTGCTGGTTTCCGAGAACGGTGGAACTCTTCGACTTAGAACGGCCCAGACATGAAACTTGTGGTGCGGCCGCTTATCATAAACCGACTGACCGTGCACGAGCAGATTGGTGAGCGGTGCTGGTTTCCGAGAACGGTGGAACTCTTCGACTTAGAACGGCCCAGACATGAAACTTGGTGCGGCAGCCGCTTATCATAAACCGACCTGACCGTGCACGAGCAGATTGGTGAGCGGTGCTGGTTTCCGAGAACGGTGGAACTCTTCGACCAGAACGGCCCAGACATGAAACTTGGGTGCGGCGCGCTTATCATAAACCGACTGACCGTGCACGAGCAGATTGGTGAGCGGTGCTGGTTTCCGAGAACGGTGGAACTCTTCGACTAAGAACGGCCCAGACATGAAATCCAGTGCGGCAGCCGCTTATCATAAACCGACTGACCGTGCACGAGCAGATTGGTGAGCGGTGCTGGTTTCGAGAACGGTGGAACTCTTCGACTTAGAACGGCCCAGACATGAAACTTGGTGCGGCAGCCGCTTATCATAAACCGACTGACCGTGCACGAGCAGATTGGTGAGCGGGCTGGTTCCGAGAACGGTGGAACTCTTCGACTAAGAACGGCCCAGACATGAAACTGGGGTGCGGCAGCCGCTTATCATAAACCGACTGACCGTGCACGAGCAGATTGGTGAGCGGTGCTGGTTTCCGAGAACGGTGGAACTCTTCGACTTAGAACGGCCCAGACATGAAACTTAGTGCGGCAGCCGCTTATCATAAACCGACTGACCGTGCACGAGCAGATTGGTGAGCGGTGCTGGTTTCCGAGAACGGTGGAACTCTTCGACTTAGAACGGCCCAGACATGAAACTTAGGTGCGGCAGCCGCTTATCATAAACCGACTGACCGTGCACGAGCAGATTGGTGAGCGGTGCTGGTTTCCGAGAACGGTGGAACTCTTCGACTTAGAACGGCCCAGACATGAAACTTGGGTGCGGCAGCCGCTTATCATAAACCGACTGACCGTGCACGAGCAGATTGGTGAGCGGTGCTGGTTTCGAGAACGGTGGAACTCTTCGACTAAGAACGGCCCAGACATGAAACTTTAGTGCGGCAGCCGCTTATCATAAACCGACTGACCGTGCACGAGCAGATTGGTGAGCGGTGCTGGTTTCCGAGAACGGTGGAACTCTTCGACTTAGAACGGCCCAGACATGAAACTTGGTGCGGCAGCCGCTTATCATAAACCGACCTGACCGTGCACGAGCAGATTGGTGAGCGGTGCTGGTTTCCGAGAACGGTGGAACTCTTCGACTTAGAACGGCCCAGACTATGAAACTTGGGTGCGGCAGCCGCTTATCATAAACCGACTGACCGTGCACGAGCAGATTGGAGAGCGGTGCTGGTTTCCGAGAACGGTGGAACTCTTCGACTTAGAACGGCCTAGACATGAAACTTGGGCGGCAGCCGCTTATCATAAACCGACTGACCGTGCACGAGCAGATTGGTGAGCGGTGCTGGTTTCCGAGAACGGTGGAACTCTTCGACTTAGAACGGCCCAGACATGAAACTTGGGTGCGGCAGCCGCTTATCATAAACCGACTGACCGTGCACGAGCAGATTGGTGAGCGGTGCTGGTTTCCGAGAACGGTGGAACTCTTCGACTTAGAACGGCCCAGACATGAAACTTGTGCGGCAGCCGCTTATCATAAACCGACTGACCGTGCACGAGCAGATTGGTGAGCGGTGCTGGTTTCCGAGAACGGTGGAACTCTTCGACTAGAACGGCCCATGAAATTGGGTGCGGCAGCCGCTTATCATAAGCCGACTGACCGTGCACGAGCAGATTGGTGAGCGGTGCTGGTTTCGAGAACGGTGGAACTCTTCGACTTAGAACGGCCCAGACATGAAACTTGGCGCAGCCGCTTATCATAAACCGACTGACCGTGCACGAGCAGATTGGAGAGGTGCTGGTTTCCGAGAACGGTGGAACTCTTCGACTTAGAACGGCCCAGACATGAAACTCAGGTGCGGCAGCCGCTTATCATAAACCGACTGACCGCACGAGCAGATTGGTGAGCGGTGCTGGTTTCCGAGAACGGTGGAACTCTTCGACTTAGAACGGCCCAGACATGAAACTTTGTGCGGCAGCCGCTTATCATGCCGACCTGACCGTGCACGAGCAGATCGAGAGCGGTGCTGGTTTCCGAGAACGGTGGAACTCTTCGACTTAGAA
>BGZK01002437.1:0-56921 GCA_005406025.1 Eumeta japonica | reverse complement strand
AACACCATTCATTTCATCAGCTTCCAACTAAACTGTTTTGTACATTATAAATATAACAGCAGTTGTTTTTGAACTGCACACTGTTGCCCACAACTGACTGATAGAAATTAAATTTGTCGAGAGGTTAGAACACATGAAACTTCGCTTTAAAGTCACATCATATCTGCAACCATCTGTTTTGTATTATATTTACATCACCACAGCCACAATACAGGCATAGCACTTTTGTTTGCTGCTATTATCTCTCTCTTTTATTTGAGGTGTAGTAAAACATGGATTCTTCACAATGTTTATTGGGGTCATATATGAACACTGGCACCGCTATCCAAGTAAAGTCATTTTACAATAATTTCCACTCAAGAAAACTGAAAAGCGTTCGCAGGCCCTTAATTTTATTGCTGGTTTGTTCCTTGGTGCACTGGAGACTTGTAATGCCAGAATTCTTTGCACTTATAACATTTATTCTCTGTTTATCTGTTTTCTTTTGTTCGAACTTGACGTACCGCCGCCGGCGCTCATTGTTGCTACGAGGAACTGTCATTCTTTTCCCTTATTGCCAACATTGCGATGTTGACGATACCCTCTGCTGAAAAACGCATTTCCTGCCTCCGAGCTGTCATCTGATAGGTCAATCAACTTCGTTTTTATTACGTCAGCTGTAATGGCGATACCAGAATGCTCGATGGCCATAATCATTGGAAAATATTTGTCCGGCCAGCCAACAATAAACATCCGATCCACTCATCATTCACTGGAAATCCGTACCTGCTAATTTTGCGCCGTCTCGATTATTTGAGTGATGTAGGTAGTCATTGAGTCGCAACCGTCCAGGCGAATTGATATGAGGTTACGTAGCAATGTGATTCTCCTTGAAAACCCAGAATCATCAAACATAGACTTCAATTTCTGCCACAAATCCTTAGTACTTCCTTAATGTGAACGTACAATGATGGATCTATTGTCAAAATTAACCCTTCGCTTTGGCATCTTCTGCTACTGCGGTTGCTGCTGATCTTTCTTGCTTTATACAATCAGCCACTCCTTCTAGAATTAGCAAATTCTCCGCCGCAAATGCCCACTCGTCGTAGTTCTCCGACCTTTCAGCTTTGGAATGCTGGTCAAAAGAATTTGTAGCCATTTCCGTTAATTTGATTTACTGATTTTCACAGCCGTTTTATTTATATTACTCCGCGCCTAAGCTAAATAAAGCAAAAATTTACTGCAAATTTTAACTACACATAGGGACATACTGGGCCCATAACCTAAAAGAAATGTTTATTTATTTGCAATGACACGACGAATTTATTCATACGACAAGTGACATTACATATAGCAATGGTAATATTTTAACATAGATGGCATGCGTAGGTTTATTTTATGTGTACTATTTGGCTATTTTAACAGTATCTTGCAATTGGAAGGAGGAGAGGTGAATCAGATCTAGGACGGGGACCGACATTGAGTGTGGGACCGGATTAGAAACAAATTCCTAATAGAATTTGAAATCAGGAGCAGTACGCGGACCAGATTTGAAAACGGGAACGAAATTGGGATTTACGGTAAGATTGATCAATATAAATAATGAAACAGTTCATGCGGGTGAAGCTGGAGGAAAGCTCGTGAAGCTCGCTAATGAAAAAAGAAAATAATAAGCCTACGGTTGATATACGAATAGTTACTAACTTCACTAAAATACAAGATGAGAATCTGTACTAAACATTTATGTTAATTCTAGTTTTTCTTCTATAATTAATATGTTAATTCGAGCCATATTTTATTTTATTGATTTTATATTCTTAGAAAACTTTGTACATTTGTAACCAAGATTAAGTTACTCCTATTAAAATGGATAACACATGATTTCAAACGATGCAAAACATAGTTGACGTAATTATAGGTTTTTGTAAATGAAGTGTAGAAATTATAAGAGCTCACATTACCAAAACATACACATCATTAAATTTAATAAGACTTTTAGAAATTTCGTACGATAAGATTAAAGATGTACACAGTAAGTATCAAATAAATGTACATATTAGGCCAGGAAAATTTTTTTTTCATATTTTGTATACCGAATTAAGATAACTTTTAATCGTATTTTATTTGCATTTGATTATTATTCAATTTGCCATTTTGTTCAATGACTTGTTGTTATTCTGTAGGTATTCCCATTGCTGTAGAAACTTTGAGGCTACTGATCAAAAAACTGCGACAAGTAGTTTTGACAGTTCTTTCTTGATGTTAATCTAACATTATTTATAAAATTCTGAATAAACCGAAACAGACGAAAGTCTGAGGATCAAAGATCAGGACTATAAGTCGAATGCATTGACACTTCCCAACCGAATTTTGTCAATATTTTCTGAGTGGCTGAAAATGTGTATGGTCTCGCATTATAATGACGAAAACCCACACCCTTTCTGTTAATCAACTTCCGCCGTTATTTCTCCACTTCTTGCTTGAGTCTCATCAGCTGTTGGCAATAGAGATCCGAAATGATGGTCTTGCCCAGCGGTAAAAGCTCATAATGAATAATGCCCTTACAATTCGACCATATACATAACATCAACTTATTGCAAATTAATCCGGGTCTATGCAGCTTTCTTGCCTTTTAACTATTATTTTTTTCGCACGTTTTTGTCGTAGGTAGTTCATTTTTCATTACCAGTAATCAATTTTTCGAAAACCGGTGCGATTTCATTACGTTTCATTAGACAATCGTGCATGAGTACATAATGTTTAGATTTCTTTCAGTGAGCTCGTGTGGGCCCAAATATCGAGATTTTTATATATCCAGGTTCTTTTCAAATGGTTCAAAACTGTTTTGTGGTTAATCCCGAGCTCTTCAGCTATGTCTTAGAAACTAATATGCCGATCTTGCTCTACTTTTACCAAAATGGCATCGACTTTGACCGTAACAGGTCGACCAGAACGAGTTTCATTTTTGATATTAAAATTACCGGACAGGACGCTTGAATCGGTTTTGGGCTACTTTTACGGTCAATAAATGTCAAAATTTTTTTTCGCGGTTTGTGTCGCATTTTTCCATTTTTTGCTTTAAAACTTCAAAATATATCGAATTTCTACGTTAGATAATTGCTTCCAATAGAAATTTATACGTTGAAAATCTTGGTGTAGTGTATAACCCACCTTAGTTGTATTGCATAACACGATTAACACATTTAAATCAGATTTTACTTTGAGGCAATTATCAGATCAAGTAAGCATGACTGTATACTGCAAAAGAAAAGAACTCAATGCTGCGATTGAGTCTCGAGCTCATTTGGAACATGCAAAAGGAACCGACATAACGCTTTCTATTAGAAATTTTGTAGTTGAAAACGTGATGTAACGTCTACCCCACATTTATTGCATAATGCGATTAATGCGTTTAAATCAGATTTTACTTTGACGCGATTATTAAATTGAATAAGCATCATTGAATGCTGCACACAACAAAAGACCTCAATATGTTGGATATTTAGTCATTTTGGTGGATAGAAAATTATAGAAAAATAGCGACATCGTTTTTAATTTTCGTTTTTTACATTGTTGTCTATTTAATTGACATTCTATTGACAGTCTATTTATTTAACTAGACAGATACAAACAGAACAATCAAAGAGAGTTTACTGCAGTTTTTTATTTATAACACACAAAAAAAACACTTTTTATCCTACCTAACATGTACCACGATGTCAAGAAAGACATCTATTAAGGAAAACTTAAGATGCCTATAATATTTTTAGTCTAATATAATAGTTGTGCTTTTTTTTGTTAATAATTGCTACCTAAAATTATTTATTGAAACTTAAATATATTTGATCATTTCACATTTCACAAAAATTACGTAATTATTACTAATTGTATTAACATAATTGGCAATAATTTATACAGGTGTGATGAATTATTCGAAGGTATGATGAAGATATGACTAGATATGACTACATCGAATTTCAACTTATAATCTTTTTGTCGAAGTAATCGCATTGCGAAGGCATCGCGTCTTTTTTATTGAAAATTTTCGACATGAAAACGTTTTTTCGCTTGTTAGTGCGAAGCTCGGACTGATATCTAGCAGTGATAGTCGGTCAAAGTTTCCTGTGTAACAAAATACCTTCAGACTTCAATTGCTAATTATTACACTACTAATAATGTGATAATAACGGTTATGGTCACGATAGATAGAACATGTCTGTACGCGAGTCGTAAATATGCGGGGAATCACAGAAAATATAAATCAGAAGAAAGCTTGCATTAAAAAATATTTAAAAAAAAAAAATTAAAAACTCCAGTGCCGAGTAAATGTTAGAGTTATGTTGTGATTTTATCTCAACGCTTTTAAGAAATATCTACGCTGTGTATCTTAATTACGCCTTTATATTTTTTAGCATTTTTGAGATTGAAACGATCATACGAGCTACCAGAGAGTGGGTGGTCACTGCCGCCCATGGACACTCGCAATAGTTTGAAACTCAGTATTGAATATTGAAATTATAATTCAAAACTGTATGTTGGCATGCTGTCCGCCGTTATATATCCATTAAGAGTAATTGAAAACTTTGTAAATATATTTTTATAATACACTGAATAACATTAAGAAGAAGTGACAATTAGAATTAACCTCAGATATTTCAACTTCTAACGTGAGCCAGTTTGTCGATAATCTCTCTGCTTAGAATTAAAATATACTATACAGCTTTACTTTAAATTAAAAACCATATTTCTTTCAAGTGAATGTCGAGCTGAGAGGCGGCACAATTTGTATATCTCTCGGATTAAAGTTGCGCTACAAATGGATGTCGCGATAATTTCTTTCATTACCCGACCGATTTCCCGCCGCGCGGGGGCGGATAAATCGACCTCGCCGCTAACAGATTTCATCACGGCCCAACACTAAATCTAAATTCGTCCCAAATAACTCGCAGTGATATGAGCTATCGTTGGGTTTTGATAAGGGTCGCCTTCGTCTCGCCGCAGCCCTTCCCCGACCCCCCGCCCCTTCTCTTCTCAACTCCCCGTTGCTCCTGTCGATGTAATTTGAGGAGCTGTCGAACGAATATCCGAACCAAATTAGCTATTACAGGTAAAAGGGCTTTTGAGTGACAACGGTTATATTCCAAATTTTACCTTTTAAAATCAACAGCTACTTCGTATAGATGCTTAATTCTCGTTTATTTGTTTTTTCTTAATAAAAAATAATATATGTACTGAAGGGACAAAGTATTGTATATGAGGTATTTGCCTATAAATTATTGCTAATATAAGAAAGTCTAAATATAAAACATTCAAATGTTTATGCCCCGTCCTGTCGAAAATTTTTATTTGCCATATTTGACAATGTGACTAATTTAAAATGTCAAACTTTGAGCTCAGAATCTCAAAATGTATAATACTCGGAGTTTCTTAAGTGATAGAATCATCTTCTGATAGAAGATGATCCCATACGTGTAAGCCCTATGAACGATTTTTTTATATCATTAATTATGGTACCGTCAATTACCTGTGACATTTGGCTGCAGCACAAAGATGGGCCGGCTCGACCGCTGAAGTAGCACATTCTCACAAAATATAGACATAAAGTAACAGCTTCCGCTGTTGTGTTTCACCCAATGAGTAAGAGTTCCAGTGGCCTACACCTTCCTCATTAGATATCCTATTTCTTCCTAAAAGGTCGGCAACGCACTAGTGACTCTTCTGGAGTTGCGAGTATCTATTGACAACGTTAATCACCTATTCCGTGGTAATTCGTTTACTCGCTTGGTCTTTAATATGAAAAAACCTTTACTTTATGCCATACAAAATGCATTTAAATGCATTTTTTTATTAGAATCGAAGTAAAAATTTTGATCAATATTTGTTCATTGTTTCATAAGTTTATTTATTTCCGGCACTATAATGCTATATCTAATGACTTTTGGTTTATTATTTAAATAATATTTGGCCCAATAAACGTTGTTTTGCAATTTGTTGTGAGTAGCTTACCCATATAGTCAAAGCTCACAGCCCCGCCACCATAGATGTAAAACGTATACCTTCATCTTTTGTATCGATCTCTGTCAATCTCACAAGTCTCGCCTTTGATTACTATTTTAGTCACACTTTTGATTCTGATCCCGACCCTCATTCATTTTCGACCTCAATTCCGTCTGATACTGGTCCCATTCTCGATTCTGCTCTTCCCCTTCCGCTTAGAAAAATCAATCAATTCTTTGTAATTAGCCCAAATTTTGTTGTCACGCTTCCACAAGGCCATTATCAAATTTTGTTGGCAATTTTTTTTTACCTTAATAACCCTATTTCTCATTTGATGCGCTTACCAACGAACAGCATTTATGTTTATTGTTACAAATATTACCACTCAATTATTGTATACTGAATAGTTTACAATTTCGAACTAAATTCGCTAATACCGTTTACAGCCAGAAGGGTTTGATTTAATTTTTGGACGTATGTCCTCAGAGGGCGCGCCGATCGAGTGTCTGCTGATGGCGAATAACCGTTTTCTTGTGATTTCTCTTAATACTTCCCGACGGAGATCCTTCGCTTGAAAAATGCGAGGTCCTCGTCCCGGACCGCTGCCTTCTCATGTATTCGAATAAATGTGGCAATGCTTGTCCGCCCCCCACTACCTCGATCTCTTTTCCTCACCGGCTACCGGCTTCATGACCTTTATTTTGTTGCGTCAAGCGAATTTTTTTATCTTCCGTTTTGATATCATCGATCTGCATTTAAAAAAAAACAAATTTTTCTTCCAAAAAATATTAAAGAAACTTTAAAATACTTTATGTCAATCAACGAGAATACAAATATAAAACTTCTAAATGTACTAAAAATTCATATTCAAATCAAATTCATTGATTTGTTGTTTAGGTGGATTGATTTAAAAATAATCCTACAGATTGGTAGTTAGTTCAAAGATACTACTTTCAGAATTTAGATTACAGAATATTAAAATCATGCTTTGTAAATTCCAATACTAAAATGAGTAATATTATTTTATCCTTTCCAATACCTCGTAAAAATTTGAATGTTATAGTACAGTAAAAATTCATTATTTTGTCTAAACGATAACCAGATTTACCATTTCATAAAATAGATAACGGTGATGCGGAGATGTTCTTTAGTTTTAACTATTTCTGTACGTCGATATTTTTAAGTCACGAAGACTTTTACCAGGGTCATTTCTAGGAACGCATTTGAGTATGTGACTTTTATCAGGGTCATTTTCAAGAGCACCTTTAGTATTCTAAAGTATTATAACTAAAAAAGAATTCTAAGCTTCCAGGGTCTCAAACGGGTAGCTGGACTTCAGCCTGTGGCGCACATACCAGGAATTGTTTTTTGCATCATAGAGTCTAAAAGATTTGAATTGTTATATCGTATGGCTATAATATGCATTATTTGGATTTTATTGTCTGTAAAAATATTGGTTGTTTTGTGAAACCGTCAGAGTGTTCTGGAGAGGGACATTTTGTGTCTCATAGTACATATTCACATAATGGATCTCTAACCGTATTATAAGCGCTGTCAGTTTAGTAAGCGACATTCCAGTCCAGTATCCCACAAGGTAGTGAGCCGTGTTACGAACTTAAAATATATATATCGGCGGATTGTATGCCTTCTCTGTTTTCGGATTATATAAACCTTTTTGATATTTAGAGATGCATCTCTCGTTTTGTCTATTTAACAGCGAACTTTGAAAAAACGATACGAATCTTCTTTGAAAGTTCACTTTATATAAATGTATTTTTTTTTCGATAAAAAATTTACATGCTGGTCTGCTATCAAACTGAATATGCTCCTTTAGGGTTTTACAAGTAGAAATTATATACCTTAAATTGGGGTTTTTATGTGGCTTATTCATAGAATTTCGAGTTCTGAATTAATATTAATTTATTTATTTGTTTTAAATGTTTTTTATTAAAGAATAGTTATTCGGATAGAAGTGGCAATAGTTGATTTTAAATAATAATTACCAAAACGAAGGTTAATTAATTTTCATTACTATGTCACTTATGTCAAAAGGTAATCTGAAAGTAATCCAATTTAAGATTTCTTAAATGTTTATGAATTTCTAATTATTAAGTGCTTTATTAGGGTAATATTTATATATTACCCTAATTCAAAATTTCATTAATTATTTGAAAATAATATTGAATATGGATTTACTTAATCAACGTTTTGCAATGATTTTCGTCTTTTTATACATTAAGTGACATATTCTATAAGATAGAGTCTTTGAGTTATGAGATACTAACTTGTATCCGCGTCTCCATTCGCATGTACATGCAATTGATTCCTCATTTCTGTATCGAGTAAACTATCATTGATCGGCTAATCGGTTTTTTTTTCGATTTAAGTTCCAATTTTACAGTAAGTTCGGTTTCAGTCTAGTTCTCTTTTCCAATCCTGCGTCTGCGTCTGCGTTCAATCTCTTTTTTTTCAATCGCACTATCGCTCTCCCTTATGATATCGAACCTGATTTCAATATCGATTCAGGTTTCTTGCAAATTATTTTACAGGAACTCATTAACAGGAAGTACAAAATATGAGGCGTATAATCCATAAAATATTCCATATATGTGGTAACTTCCATCTAAGTCCGTCCAGGCGTTTATGCGTATTGAGTTACAAGCAACCAAACATCGTCACAAGTTATCGCGTTTGTAATAATATTATAATAGGATATAATAATGTTTCAATTTATTATGACTTTTTTATTATAAACCATTGTTATTAATTATACAGTAACAATAGTAATTTTAACACACGTTCGTACTTTTACTTTCGATTTGCCTCGCCCTTTCACCTCGTACCTTTCCCTCCCTCTCTTTCAGTCTTCATTTGTTCCTTCTCTAAAACATGCCAACAATAAGCATGGCTTACAGATTGTCATGCCGAAAGGGTGCCGGCCGAGCCACTGCGGCCCAGCGGCTGCCGACATCCTCTGACTACCTCTCCAGCCTTCGAGGAGTCCACCAATTTTAATTTTTTTTTATTGTGCAATTTTTAAGACGATTTTTTTATACTTGATAGCATGCCAAATGTTTTCGAGTGGTCGTCTATCTTTCATTGTGATTTGACAGGTCAGTACATTTTGACAGCGTGGCTACACGTGCTTAGACGTAAATGACGAATGTATAATCGCTTGCAAATGACGAACGTATAATCGCTTGCAAATGAATGAAGTCGTAAATTAAAAGTCACGTTAAAGGATGTGATCTGATCGTAACACCTCACTCGCATGACACGTATGACAGTTCACTTATACGCAAGGCATGGGATATTGTGCTATGTCAGTAACAACGGGGTCCATGAGTAAAAAAAAATACTTGATAATTTTTGTTTTTCTCAAACGGTGGGATGATGTTATGGTGGGTAGGCGACACGCGTGGCGTTCGCCCTCCGTACTGAGTCGCGCAAACGTTGATTCAGTTTATAAATTTGAAATACTGAAATAGAATTCGGGAAACAAAAAAGCAGAGAGAGAGATGAGATGTGTCCAATAAAAGACGTGGACTCTGAGAGTAATAAAAACGAAAGGGATGAGACTTTATTAATATCTCAGTGAAGTAGTATAAATATTGCTTGAATAGATCGGAAAAGGAAATGAATATACGCGACCGCCGTTTGATTGAAGATCTAAAGTACCGGAAACGTCAAACCTCTAGAGTTACAGCCGTTGTACTTATATATTATAAGAAGACGTGCTCTATTAGTTCCCTAAGGTTCATTGAAATCAGTTTAACAATTGACATACAAATTCACAACCAGGTAAACAAACAAAATGTAGCCTATATATGTTCCTTGGTGTCGATATTTCCGTGCCAAATTTTATCAAAATCACTATAGAGATTTAGACGTGAAAATGTAACAAACAGATATATGCAATTTTACATTTATAACATTACTATGGGTTTTATACATGTGAAAACCTAGAGTAGATTTGTTAAAGTATTTGTTCCTGAGTGACTGAGTCATTTCGGAAACTTACGTAATACGTTTTCCTAGATCTAATCCGTAACTTCTTTTTTGCACTTATCAAAACAATTTGACATGTTTTAAAACAGGTGTGTGTTATCAAACTATTTATAAGGAAAAATGGGAATATATACATAAAGAAAAAAAATACAGTACGCTTCGATTCGAAACTATTATTATGGCATAAGCCTCATATGCTGTACAAAAAAGCTATGGGAGTTACTGTGAACTTACTATTAACAATTTCGCAATATGTTAGAAGGGCGATTGATTCTTCGTTCGAGAAAACTCATATGAACCATTTTCCCAGGGATGAGATCTAGCTATATCGATTTTTACGTCCCAACACCTTTATATCGAAATGGTTATACCTATTTTGAAATCGAATATAGAAACGTACAAATAAATCATGCATACAAATTTTGTTCATCAAGTAGAATAAAAACAGTATTAATCAAGTCGAATAGAAATTAAATAATATTAAGGTTTCATATACCCGATGGAAAAACGAAACTCTTATAAGGAACACTATTCCTACACGTCAGTATATCACAGCTTATTTATTCCGAGTTTACGGGAAAAAAATCTGATCTCATAGATTCTTAGAGTTGAAAAATCCAGTCGCGGACTTGAATAGAGCGTAAATAAACGGATTTTAATTTTAGACGTTAACTTTGGAAGGCAAGCAAAAAAAAAGGATAGTATAATCGAAAATTCCAAATCTTCAAATTTCCACTTTAAACGCAAAATAATTGTGAAGGGAAGGTACTTGTATACGTAATATAAAACGCATTGCTTAATATCACAGCGTACTAATGCAATGGTCACACATTTGCTGTGAGTATACACCCGATACATTTTACACGCGATACACTAAAGAGCAATGAACAAATGAAGCTAATAACGAATCGCTGTAAACACCCCCCAGACACGCCGCAGACGCACCGCCTCAGCGGCAGCCCAACGGAATAGCTCACCGAATAATTCCCTCATTGAACACGCACGAACTATTTAATTTTCGTTTCGGCCCTTTCGGATATCACGACGAACAAAAATATTCGAACAATCCGCTATCCGATAAAGGCCGCGCGCCGGCGCTCGGGCCGTTATTAAAATCATCGACGCCGCATTGATGATAGAGCGGCGGGGGCGGGCGGCGCGCACCTGCCGCCGCCGCCCGCCCCGTTTAATTAGCGGCTGCATAAAGCGCCGCTCCGCTGCAGCGCTTTACGACTTTTGTGATTCGGCGCGGCTTTCAGCGCGACTTACGTGCTGTAGGCAAATGCGAATCAATAGTTAAGGCATCCTACCATTTATATATATATATATATATAGCAGATTATTAATCTGTCTCTTACGACCTTATATGGTTATCCATGTTGTGATTAAAGGGATGAATCAATACTTTTATTAGTGCATTCTAAATATATGTTACGAGCACAATTCGAACATTAAAACACCCCTCTTTCCCATGTTAGGTCTCTGATAAGCATGTAAGTTCTACACCTACTATTTAATGTATATTTGATCTGTCTGTAGTGTTTCTCCACGTGATTTATTTGTTTTCATGTTTTCCATTGAGAAAAATGCCTTACTTGAAAGATTGCATTTTAAAATACTGTTACGATTTCAGCATAAACTAAATATTATTTTTTCACTTTTAAAAATACGACCTTTGACTCAATGTTTACGCTCTGAATAGTCTCTACCTCAATCAATTTTGAGTTCAAATTTAACTCAATTTTAAAGATAACTTCACTTATTATTGTGCACATTTCTGTTATGTGAAATAGCGCCTGTACAAAAAACGGTTAGGCAATATTAGATCCTGTATTTATCTGCCTCAAAGGTACCACTGTGTAATGTTTCTATATGAATCAAATACTTCATTCAAATACGATCACAAGCTCTCCGACTATTTGGCGTAAAGCGCGTTACATGATGAATAACTCCATAGATATCGGAACTTTTGAAATTTTATTCCAAAAAAAAATATGAGTAAAATTAAAACGAATATGTATTTACTGTCAATGTCATAAGAAGGAAAAGGGCGAATTTGAAAGTTCACTTAATACTCCAAGGTTACCCCACTCACCTCTAACATTGTTTCTACAATTTGGTTAATTGGTATTCTTACGAGATTCGCTTATAACTTTAACAATCACCAGTTAATTATTGCAAATGGGAGTTTGAAGCATGCCGCTGTTAGCCTTACAATGGAAACTATTAAAAACAAACAGTTTTTTTTAATTAAATCAGTCTCAATTGATTCGTCTCTCCATCCCTGTGTGATTATCTAGATGTAGTGTAATTCACAAAGAATGGCTTAAATTAACATACATTGGAAGTAAAACTTCTTTACGCACGCTTGACTTGGGGAGTGAGCTGGTGAATGCGTGACGAAGAGGCGAACGAACCGCTGATTTCTTGATTATTTCGTAGTTTCATTTCATTCTTAAGCAATTTTATAAATTAATATTTTGTTTAATACATTAAATATTCTACGTATAAAGTGAATAAAATTGAAAATTCATTTTAAAGCTCTCTAGATATCTTTCTTATTTTCATTAAAAACATGTGTATCTTATTTCTCATACTATGAGCCTAATGACTCGGTCTTACAATCAACCACAGTAATTACTGATGTATCCGATAATGAAAATAATGAATACATATAAAAAAATCCATTTAAAAATTAATATATCAATGAAAAGCTATAATAAATTTAAATATTTGTAGAAAATTAATATATGTATGTGCATATATATTTGTATGTATTAATGTATTATACACATATAATAGGGCGACCCAAAAAAAAAGATTATTTTTTTTCAAGTCTCGTGTGAAAATATGTTAGTTTACTATGTTTTAAGAGCCCCCTCCAAAGGACAGCTCTAAAAAAAATTTTTTAAAGGTCGCTCACAATTTTTTAAAATTTCCAAAATCCTCAAAAATCGATTTTTTTTTTTATTTCAACTTAATATTTTTTTCCTTTAATTTAACATGCTAAAGAATGAAATTAAAGCACGAGAAACAAAAAAAAATTAATGAACAATTCTCATCATTTTTAATTTGAAAAAAATAATAAGTTCGTTAATATTCATGTTTAGAAGTTGCTCAAATAGATATAAAGTACTCGATTTGAAAACTTAAAAAAATTGGAGCGACCTCTAAATATTAAAATTTTGACTTGAAATTTTCAGGATCTTCATGATTTTACATGTTAAAAGAAATGAAATCACGAGAAAAAGCATTTGAAATAAAAGAAATCGATATTTGAGGATTTTGGAAATTTAAAAAATTGTGAGCGACCTTTAAAAATTTTTTAGAGCTGTCCTTTGGAGGCTCTTAAAACATAGTAAACTAACATATTTTCACACGAGACTTGAAAAAAAGAATCTTTTTGGTCGCCTAATATATAAACATATAACTTATGTATCGTGTGGTCGAAAACACACTCGTTTTTCTCTTTACTTTTTAATAAAATTTTGCTTAATTTATATAGAGTTTCAATAGTTATATTTTCAGAATTTGGATATAAATTTCACTTGTCTGCACACTTTATATGATTTCCATTGAAATTGACTTCGGGTTCATTTGAACCTTAATATTTAATATACAGTTAACACATTTACTCCATTGAATAGTTGTTTGTCTGTATATATAAAATGTTTTTTAAAAATAAATACTAACGCGCGAACACACATGTCGTCATATATAAAAATACAATTAAAAATCATCGATTATTAATACAAAACTGCCAGAAAACTATTTGTACAAATAATAAGAACATAAGAAGGACAAATCTGTATTTTACTTATTAAAAAAAGTATGTGGTAATGTGCTATTTACATAATATAGACCCCAAAACTGCTGTTTTTAAAATTTATGTCTCTTTGTCTGCATATTTGTCTGTTTGTTTGTTCAAGCATCACTCAAAGCTAATGGCTCGATTTGAAGAAAACTGTCTTCTATTAGAAATAGAGTACTGCTTAACTTAATACACACTTTATCATTTAGGGTTTAGACCTTCATGTCTTTTTAAACTATTATTACGTTTCATAACCCCTACGCGAACGAAGTCGCGAGCAACGTATTGTTTAAGATACACCGTTATGAAAAGCATAATCATCAATAAAATACCAAACGTATTTTATACAAGAATTACAAATACAAACAAAAAGGTTTATACGAACAAAAATAAACGATATGACAAGGGTACAAATCTCGCGTATCCCACGTCAATGATTTATATTAAGTGTGTAGGTAAATTCAAACGTAAGCAGAGAGGCTCAGTGATCCACACCGCGGTTCGAGAGGCGATCTTTTGTGGATCGAGATCCATCGATCTCTTTGGACGAGAAAATTTCCTTTGTGGTGTATTTTTTGTAATGGAAATATTCAATACGTATCTGTGAATATGTTCCAAAGCTTTGCAGTTCTGGCATTCAAATGTACTTAAGTAGGGGGTCACATAAACCTGTTACTACTTTATTTCTCAAAAATGACTTTTACATTATGTAGCTTGGTTCATGCACATTCATAAAATATGGTGTGCAATTGAAATGTAATAACTGAACTTTTTTTCCGTCACATTAAAACAAACAAATTTATAGGCTGATCTAATGACAATTATTTTCTCTAACCGATTTTTTTTTTGTGCGAGACATATTCAACGTTTTCCACGACACCAATAAAACACACAAATATTCTATCATAATGTCCTTATTGTGAATATAAATACGTAACATTAAATGAACAACAATATACGTAACATGTTCGATTTCCGATCGACCGACAATTTTTCTAAATCGTTGTTTTAATCTAAGTGATTAAGCTGTCCTCTTCCTGTAGCATATCCATCTCTAGTAATGTAATGTTGTACGGGTTTCACATGCAACATACAAGCAGAGCGCTGCCGGTGATGAACTATAACACAATCTGTCACGAATACCTATCGTTTTTAAATATCGATTTCGTGATCGATATCGACTTAGGGTCAATAAATACCTCTTCGTTTATGTCCTTTTATTCCACGACACGATGTTACTTTATAACGTTAAAGTATTCATTCTTTACGCGACTATTGGGTATCTTATTCACTGTATTGTGGTTATATGAAGCGCAGTGACAAATGACGGATCCAACCGTTGCTATAGATAGCTTCGTACATCAGAGAACACGTTAATTGTCGGCCTCAGACTTACACTCACGCCGTCACTCCCAACATGCACTAAGCCAGCGGGAGGACTTTATCACCGTCCAAAGTCTACAGAAAATGCTTTTTTTTTAAATGACTTGTAGACCACTTTGCCCATCGACATCAAAAATCTAATCTTTTCCTTTTTCTAAATAGTTGCATCGGTTGCCGCAATTTGCATAAATGTCGGTTGATTTGTTAGAGTGACATTGTTGCAGAAAAATTTTTTTCAAGGTTTATAGAATATTTTGTAAATTGTGCTACGGATAAATTCCAAAATCTATCCAGTTGTTCTTAAAAAACAACGTCAATTGTTGCTAAATTCATCAAAATCGGTTAATGTAGACAATATTCACTAAACGATTGTCCCGATAAATAATAAAATCTAACCAGCGTTTAAGCTTAAAAAACAAATTTGATTGTCGTAAATTGCGTCAAAATTGGTGGGTACGTTCCAGAGATATGGTTAACGGAAAATTAGAAAAAAACGGACAAGAGCATGTCGAACCATGCTCACTGTAGGGTTCTGAAGCCGTTATTACAAACAAATGCACTTCAGATAAAAAAAACTACGTCGTTACACTCTTTTCCATGTTTTCCGCACATAATAGGTATAAGCCCCTTAGTCACCTATAACTAGAGAAACAAGCAGGTATGTCGACTATTACTTTTATACTAATGTAAACTAGAGTGCACCAACAAAGGAGCGTATTTTCATGGAACCTACGCCAATTTGTTGAAAAGCGCAGTTTTTTGGCAATATCCTCAAAAACGGTATATCCAATCATGTTCAAAATAATTTTCATTGAAAGACTTTATTAAACGTTAGGTTTGCAATTTTTTTTTACATTTTTTAAATATACGGTTTAAAAAGTAAAGGATAGGGACACAATTTGTGCCATTTTTGCAGCGATTACCGAAAATATTCAATTAGCTAAAAAAAATTCTTAGAAACTTTAAAGGGCTTTCAAAAGTTCTTTTCCACGTTGGTGTTTGCTGAAAAAATTTTTTTTACCTTCTGTTACATTGATGGAGTCCTTGAAATATTTATTTTTGTTATTTAATATCTATACTCCGAATCTTATTTATATACATCATATAGTTTTTGAATAAAATGCTTGTGACATATGAAGGGACGGAAATAATGAAACTATAAGAGTTCTTTTTTGCCATTTTGGCTGGGAAACCTAAAAAGAGATTTCGTCACAATAACAAGTGAATTTCTTAATGGATTAACGTTTGATATTTGGTCATCTTTTTCTGTTTAAAAATTGCGTGGAATGCCATTACACAGAACAAATTTCAAACAACGTGTTCTTCAAACAACGTGATATTATAGTGCGTAAACTGTAAGAAAGCAGTTTTTTTAATAAATGTGATTCTCATACTTGAAGAGCTCCAAACGTATTAGAACTATATTTTGAGCTCGGATAATTTGAAAAATTAATAAAAGCTATCTTTAGGGTTTATTGACCTCAATAATTTACAGTTCCTTTATTTTTACATTTTGAGCTCGATAGTAGAAAAAAGTTTCAGAGATGGCTTGAACCGTCAACCGTTCAAACTACGGTTTGTATGGTTCAAGCCATTGTTCCGTTCAAACTGTTCAAATTTTTAAGCTCTCTTAAGCTTTTTAAACTCACTACAATTTAACTGAGACGATATTTATAACTTAAAAAGCTCTAAAATACATTGATAAATATCATAGCGAAAAGTTTCAGGGATAGCCTGCAGGGTCAAACGGTTTGTAGTTTTTTTTTTCATCCTCAATTAACTAAAAAACTAAAAAAAATTGTTATACCGTAATTTTAGATTTTCACTTTTGTCGATAGTCCACGATAATTAACTGCCTATTAGTTTTTAAATATTCCAAGAAGCAAGTGTAAGTCGGTGCACATTAAGCATATATTGTACATCAATCGGTACATGTTTGAAAATTTTCCAGGAAAACACTCACTGAACTCTACAAAATGGACATTTACGTGTAATAGAATTTATAAATTAAATCTTGAATCCAAATACGGTTAAAATTAACACAATAATTAATTAACAACAATCGTTAACTTGTTTATGTCGGACGTCTACAATAGATCTCGGTCTACCATAAACAAGTCCCATAGCTACCAGGAAACAGTGGCAGCCGTGTAGCTAGTTCGGTACAATCGCTTCGGGCCATTTTGGCCCTTAGTTAGGTTAGGTTCCGCTCGCAGCGTTCATGAATCGCGTTCTCATTGTCCCGCTGTTTGTCCAAAGCTCGCGGGCGCCGAGTCGTGTTTCCGTATAAAGCACTTCCGCTTGTATATTTTCTTCTCGTTGTTTTTATTCCCAGAATCGTGCAGTGTTATGGTACGACTGTCGAGGTGGGAGTATCAACGTGGCCCTTCTAAATACGCGCATTTTGAATTCGAGACGTATTTCAGAATATCGTGTAAAGGTTCCGTTTGATTCTCTCGTGACGGGAATTTAGCGCACGGTGTACCATATGACATTTATTAAACGATCGTTAAACGATCAAATGTTTTTGAAAGCGTTTTTAAATGGTCATTTTTATTCATGTACACCGAACTGAAATTACATTTACATTGTTACCGAATGAACCCGAGGAATCAAGGATTTCCAATATCTATCATACTTTTAAGGAATCTTCTATGAAACTCTTCAGATATTACCTCAGTGTTTGACCGTACTATTCGCTCCCATGACATCGTTTTAGATATATCATTTTAAATTAAAAATAGACTTAAGTTTGTAACGTCAAATATTCGTAGAATAATAAATCACGAACGATTTAAGTTATAAATAACTGTCATTAAATTTTAATGATCGAACGGTGTTAGCGAGAGCGGGCGCGGCCACGCACCGCACTATTGGAAGACATGTTTTAGGTCGGTATTAAAATTTTGCCAGAAGTTCGTCATAATTAATGCCGACGTCTTTATGTTAATGTCTTCGGAACTCAACGGACGCCGTGGATGTTTGAAAATGATAAATTATCTCGCTCCCTATTTATTATTTCTGCTTTTGTAAGTTTTTACTTATAACAACTGAAAGGTCACTGTAGATATATATCTACACGTTGCAGGTACTCAATGATGTCCTGCAAGAGAAACGTCCAAACTCATCATGATAACGGAACAAACGAATGGGTCTACTGTGTTAAAGACTTACACATCGCATCGATTGAAACTTTTAATGAACTTCGACGGAACTCGCTCTTGATGCGTTGTGGGTGGGCATACTAACCGCTACAGCGTAGGCTATCATTGCTTTAATGATATGTGTTAATAATAAAACAATATAGGCTTTGAATGTGTGTATTTTTTACAAAAAATACCTTTATTCCTTTCGGCTCATATAGAAAGCTTAGATTATAACCTGGCACTCTGGAGCAGCGAGAGTTTGAAGCTACTGTACATAGGACCGTCGTCAACAATGCGGTAACTGCGTCAGTGACAGACAGCTAATCTGTAATAAGGTTTACCCAGTCACTGCCCGATTAAGCTTATACAATAACGTCTCTCATCGTTATCGACTCGGGTGTAAAGGTAACATGTTTTCAGATACCTACAGCAGTAAGCCGCAAGAAGTTAATAGCGTCATCATGATGACAACGTCTTAGTGTCTTCAAAAACCAAGAAGAGACGTTTTAAGTAGTAAATGGATTAACTTTTCTCTACTCACAATACGCAAATCATTAACTGCTTTAATAATGTGTCGTCAATTATAGCAATTAGTTGTTTGATAAAAATATAAGCCCAATTGATGACCACTATTCCAAATTACAAAGCGAACAATTTACTATTTGCTGTTGTGATCTGTTTCATCCCGACCGAACCCAGTGTCCGACATGATTTACATCGATAAACGACTAAGGTTCCGTTTCTACAAACAATGTTAAAAATTAAAAGAAGACTGTTAAAACACAATTGACAAATATTTTTTGTATAGAAGAAATTTAAAATTTAACTTTTAACCTTGTTAATTTATTAACATCGATCATTCAGATTGGATCTGAATACCTATGTCAATTTTCTTGTTCCCAATTTGATAGTAATTTTTTTTTGGTCCACATAATACCGATGTCACGTGTGTCTAGGGAAGTGCCAGGCGGAAAACGCTAACGCTCGCTCCCCGCTCGACGCCTCGCCGCCGCTGCGCCAACATTGCCACTTACCGCGATGGCACTCGCCGCGTTTAACTAGCTCCCGCCGGCGTTCATGCCACTGCTCGCTCTTTAAAATACCCGAGGCGAGCGCCACTGCCGCCGAAAGCGCCCCCGTTGGACTTTCATGGGATAAACATTCCACTATTGCATCGGTTTTCTAGTGTTTTTTTTATTAAATAATTGCAACTGAACACTTTATAAGAGCCATGATATTTTTATTGATTTTCAACAAGTAATTAGAGATATTATGTTTATTAATTTAACTTTAACAGGGACGATTGAGATTAAATGAATTGACAAATTTAATACCAAGCAATCGTAGTTAGTTCATAAAACATAAAAAATCGCATAATGTTTATAGTTTGTGAAAAAACTATTATGAATTTGATACAAGCATCAAATATAGATTTTTATATTATATCTAAAGTTTTTATTTTGCAAAATTTTACATTAAAATATTTTATATGGATGTGTCCATGTTATTCACTATCGTAATCTTATACTTTATTCTTAATTTTTTTTTGTTCTTTTGTACATTAAAAGCAAATGTTAGTTAATGTTACATAACGAATCAATGATCACAAACTTCTATGATATTTATGGTGAACAGTAACAAAGATAAACGACTTATTAAGCGAGAAAGATTTTACTGGACTGCATTAGAATTTCCCAAGCGCACAGTACACGGGCGTACGGCGTTAAGTGAGACTTAAAGAGATAGCGGAGTGCGGCGACCGCGGCATGCGGAGCGTCGCCAATAAACACGGCAGGTAATCTCGGCACGATGAAGCAGAAGCGTTCCACTGTCCCGGAGCGCGATTTATGGCGGCCGGGCGCGCCGGCGCACCGCCCGCCCGATGACCGCATCGCCCGGCCGTGAACACCTGGACGCGACGGACCCGCCGCTGACGCGTGGCCTATTTTCGACAGTGGAGAAAACTTCGCCTAACAGAATACTACGTCCAATAAAATTTCGAATATTGAATTTTAATTACGTAATAATTATCACGAATTTACAAACCGGATTCGTTTTCGTTGCCGATCTATTAAAACTCAGACGGGAGTCGTGCCATTAGACGACCGGCATAGCCGCTCTCCGATACGTGGAGATGAGAATTTTTCTATCCGTTCATAAAATAGTCACGTTCTAGAATCATAAACTTTTCGACTTTAAGAAGTTCACGTGTTATATAATACCATATATTTAAATATATACATAAATACAGCATCTATTTGCTTCCGAATAAATTTCACGTGAGGATTAAGCTGTGGTAACACGTTTAGCTCAAGGGAAATAATGCAGAATAATGTTTAAGATTATTCGGGCACAGAATTTCCGAACGTTAGCGCTGTAGCTACACACGGAGGCTATAACCGGTGAGCGTTGTAGTCCCCACAAAATCCACTGTTACCGGACGACCTAAGAGGCATTCCTAAATCCGAGGACAATTTGTGTTAGGCCGGACCCGCGACGCCGAAATACCTGCTGGGTGTACCTGGACGAGCGGAGTCTTCTATCTTGTGTTGGATCTGAATCCAGCTTTTGATACTATATAACATCTAATGCCGAGATATTGAAAGGAACAATTTAAAAAGCGTTTATTTCACATTCATCATTAACTTACACTCTACTAATTTAATTAACGAACTATTCACGAAATCCTACAAAAAACTGTCATGTGCCATATCCATATCCAATCGCCGCCATATCCAATCCAATCCAATTATGTGAGGATATTTTTTTAGATACTTGACTTACATATATTTATATAATGTATATATACTTATAAATATATATAATAATTTATAAGTAAAATAGAAACTGTATATTAGAAAATCATTATCGATTTATTTATTGGCTAGACCAGTAACAAATTCTTACAAATTTCTTATCATTAAAAAAAAATCCGAAAAACAGTTGACCCTGAAGGCCATCCCTAAAACTTCCCGCTGTAATATTTGTCGATTTGTTTTTGAGCTCCTTCAATATCAAAATATACTTTTATTATATTTTTTTGCAATTTTCTTAGTGTGTAAGCTTAAAAATTCGAACTACGGCTGACCTTTCAGGCCTGTCCTGAATCTTCGTACTATTTTCAAGCCCAAAGTGTTCAAACATATTGATATCAGTAAATTATAATACTTTTGTGAGCACTCTTAGCTCAAAAACATAGTTATAGTACGTTTTGTGAACTTAGAATTCAAAAATCTCCATTACACTAAAAAAAATTTTTAGAATGCGAATTTGATTCCGTACCAAATTTTAAAATTTTTTTAAGAGATTTGTTCACGATATATCGCGAACGAATCAACCGATTTCGACCGGCCCGGCGGCGATTGACGTGTTTTTTTTAAAGTTAAGAGTTGATTACATTTCGGAATCGATCAGTAAAGCCGTTCAAAAGTTATTCTAAAAAAACACATGTAAAAATGTTTTTCATAATCTTTTTCAATATCTTGGAATCTATTTATCCAAATTGGTTTGAATTTTCATAAAATCTGAGTTTGATAAAACTCTTTGGAATGCCAAAGTTTGGTTCAAATCTGTCAAGCCGTTTAAAACTTATAAGAGACTTACATACATCCACACACGCACGTTCGCACGCACGCACGCACGCACGCACGCACACACACACACACACACACACACACACACACACACACACACATACATACAGACACCATCGTAAAATCGTCAGAGGAGCTTCGGTTTTACCCGGTTTTTTGAAAACTCGGTTTTCAAAAAACGAGGTAAACCAATAACTTCCCGACTTTCGAAAATTTTCAATTTTCTTAGTGGGAAATTAAAAATTCGGAACACTGGTCTCACGAGGCGACCTGGCCATTTACGTGCACACGAAACACAAGCACATGTCGTCCACGCCCATGCGCCCGCTCAGACGCGTGCACCGCCTCCGATGAATTCCGAAACATTTGCAATCAAAACAAAACCTCTCCCGCGAACTACCCCCGGGGCCGCGCCGTCGCCGCGGGATAAGGTTTAAAATGATGAGGCGCATTCTCATCGCGGGGGAGCGCGGGCGGGAGGCGGGGGCGGCGGATTGATTCCCGCCATCGTTCACGGCGACGGGCGCGCTAACACGCCGGCGACTTGCAATCTGTATACTCTTTTTTTTTCGCGCTTGCATACGGAACACGTTAAGGAAATTAATATACGGGTGTTCCATTTCAGTAGGCATTGATCCGGTATACTCGTAGATTTGCATTCGAATCGGTACTGTTATCGATATAGCTTAAATTCCGTGAGCGCTTCAGATAGGGGACTTTCTTTTTAAATTGTTTCTGGAGGGAGATGACAGTTCCGGGATCTATAATTATTCATGTTGTTTCAATCGAATTCCTACATCTAAAAGTCTAAGAACGGACAGTCGAACCCCTATAACGTGACCATATGGGAACTTTTAGTTAGTTTGTACTTAATAATTAGTCATGTTTAATTCTATCAAGATTAAGAATAAAATATTTCCGAAAGTTTCCTTTTTTTGTTATATTCTTGTGATATAACTCTCAATAAGGTTTAGGTTAGTTTTATTTCATTTTCAGTTTTGAATTTTTTCCGAGTTTAATTAAATAGGTGAATGTACAAAAATCTGTTACCACCGAAATTTATTAGCTAAACGAATTAGTTACTGTAACAATTAGTTACTGTAAAAAAATCTATTGTAATACAAAAAAAAAATGAAGTGTAAGACGTTCATAGACACTACAATAAATTATTGTTTCATAGTAATAATTTTTACCATAATCATTTTAATTTACGACTTTGACTTTTTCTTCATGTCTAATATTAAGCAAATAATATAATTAAAAATAATCTATAAGGCATTTAAAATATGATAAATGTTTTCATCGCGTGAGGCACTCCCACTGAAGGTCATCAGAGACCCGAATTTATTCCCCCATCGATCACGCGATGAGTACGGAACGTTGGCAGGACTGCGCACGCGCCGATGTCACACTTGTCCACTTTTAAGAGCACATGCCGGTGTCACACTTGTCAGTTTTAAGCACAACGATTTGAGTCGGACTTTATATTTCTTCTTTTTATATTCGCCTTGAGTACTAGACGAAGCACTGTTTTCGGTTGAGACATATTTTATAGAATTTTATAAGCGAATTCATTATTAGAGTCATGATCATACTGAGACAAAGTTTTATCGATTAGTAAATTTCTGGTTTGAGATCCCAATTATCTTCTTAAGCGAATAAGCTAATTAAAGAGATACAAGACATTTAATGACAACGTTTCCAAAATCTTCCCATTTTTACGAAAAAATTGAAATTCAGTATACACACAGAGTTTGATGGCCATATCACGGTCTTATGGAGTAAATAAGTGAATTATGGTTGTGGATGTTAATTTAAGAAATATCAATGACGTGAAAGTGTTTATGAAATGTATTGCTCAATTTTGCTGACGACTAATAAGTTAAATTGAGCCAGGGGTTGCTACGTCAGTTAAGTTATACAAAGGAGATGGGCTCAAATTCTATAGCTAACATAGCTTTTCCTATATTTTTTCCATTTTATAAAGTTTTATGATTTTAGTTACGACAAATAGTCGCACTTGAGTAGTCTATTTTCTGTTAAAAAAGGAAGTAACTTCCAAAATTTTGAAAACAATGAATAGATTTATTAAAAATAAAGTAATTGTTAAATATGTTTAGCAATTTCAAAATTATCTTTGTATAATATTCAATATCGTTCTAATTTTATTTGGGAAAACAGTTATTATTCCGTTACTAACGAAACCAATTCGCCTTGTCTTTCAACTTTTTATTTCAAATTTATTCCATATGTGAATCTTCGCGAAGAACAATGGCAGATTTTTGTTATACCCAAAATATATTCTACTCATAGCCTCTCTCAAAAAGGCTCATTAAATTAGCAAACCGACTGCATCATCAACTAAGCGTCATTAAACAAGTTAATCAGCAGTTTTCTCACTGCCGCGCTGCCTGCTAAACGCTTGGCTGAGACGATGGGAGTGACACTTCTTTAAACTTAATATAACATAGCATCAGACTAATTAAGCTCTCCAGGTGCCGCAACAAGTTATATGCCACTACTTTTCATTCGGAGAAATTTACTAATAAAAATTTTTCACCCTAAAAGCATAACACTATAGAAGCGTCGGACATGTCACATCGATGCCCCGCGCAGGTCGACCGTAACCGCGTTATCTATTTCATAAGTGTCCCAGTCGGGGAGCCGTTAAAGGTCCCCGCGAAATCGAGATTTTTTTATAGAGCGCGTTCGTTTTATAGTTGAGGGTGCGGGCGGTGGGGCGGGGGAGGCAGCGCGGGGCCTCCGCCGCCGGTCGGGCCGGGACTGGAGGCCCGCGCCGCGCAGATAACCGTTATTGATGCGCGCGCCAGGACACTGACTGATCAGCCGATCGTTCCCCGGCCGACGCTCGCATTTTTATTCCCACTAAAACATATTAATAAAACATGCTCCGCCCATTTCTTTTTTTTTTCTTGAGCTAAGGTCAGGCCCCATTGATAAATATTCCGTTTGTGCTATCCGTCAGCGATATGCCGGAAGTTGCCGTCGGGTTCGGGATCCGTTGTCGCGTTTTTGGAAGCGCATTCCGTCGCTCAGGGATCGCTGTGGCCTGCGCCGACGGCCTTTGATCTACAATATTCTGAACAGATTTTATATTATAATTATTTTTCTCCCTCTGCTAACCTCTGCTGCCTTGGAATGTATCTACCTTACTTAGTAAATAATGTATAAATTAAAATTTTAAAATTCAAAATATTTTATTTCATAGGTTATAATGTGCACTAGAAATACGTCATAACATTTAAATAATTTGCAGCTTTTTTAATATTCTTTAATTATTTCCACTTTTTTTAATCACCACTCGTTCGTAAGGCAGTTATCCCTCAAGAAGAACGAGCAAGTTTGAGGATAGCTTTTTTCAAACCAATTATATAGAAATGCATGATTGGCATAATACTACGCAGGAAAGAACCTGTAGGAAGTCGAACCCATTATGTGCATTTATCCCCTAAATATTAAGAGATTGTATAATACCCTTTTGTGCAAAATGTTTGCTTAATAAATACTTTAAATTCGTTTATGGAAAAATTTTGTATATCCACAGGAATCTTATTGATCAAGCGTACACAGAGCCCCCTAAACGAATTTGTGACCCTATGCAGTCGACTGAACACAATTCATTAATTAGTTTGTAGAATAAATTATATATTATTTTTTAGAATAAATACAGTTCTTTTTAGGGTTCTGTACCCCAAAAGGAAAAAACGGAACCTTTATAGGATCATATTGTTGTCGGTCCGTCTGTATGTCAAGACCCTTTTTCTCAGGAACGTGTGGAGGCGAAACTGAACATCATATCAAATACTCAGGTCTATTGTCCCTTGGAGATGTGAAAAAATAAAACTTCTAAGCCAACGCATTCGAGAGATACAGCCGTTTATACCGCAAATTTTCGACACGCGCAAGGGAGTCAAAACCTAGAGAGTACTTTCCGTGATCTAAGAATGTTGAAATAATTTGATACGAAGCAACGTCTTATATCACAGATAAAGGAAAAATTTCGAAAACCCTAATTTTTTAGTTAGATCATACAATAAAAATATTTTTAATAATTTTAAACTTACCTTTTCTCATGAACCCGTAGAGGTATCAAGTTGAAATTTATATCATATACTTAGGTCAATTGCCTTAAAGCTGTGAAAAGAAAATTATAAACATAATTGTAGTTACCGCATTGACCACGACTTATCTCTAAATATGGAGAAGGGATAACATTGTATCGCGTATGTACGTCGCAATCTTAATGATGCCGTGACAGATGGATCATGTAAAAGATATTATTTTATTTAAACAATATCTTTTACATGATATACAGTTACATACATAATATACAGTTACATTCACAATGTCAAATTAATGTTGCAATAGAATGCATAAATACAACAATATATGGCAGCAACCTCAATAGGTATACCTCATGTTCTCGTCTGATTGTTGTAGGAGACTTCTATATACTTAATAAACACTAGCGCTACAGGAAGTAGTACAACTACATATAACGTTTTTTTCGAATTCCAATATTCAATGTGTTACTATTTATACCTTTTTCAGTCACCATTTACAAATATGGTTCAAATATAATCCTTAATTTTTATTTTTGATATCCAAACAGTGTTTAGAAAACTTTATAAATAAATAACTTTGATAAAAGAGCTTTTGCAAAACTGCTGCAAGGCTAGTGTAGGCATTTCAGTTATATTATATAATAAGTGATATACATTAATACAAAATAAAGGATTACTGAAACGATAAAGAGTCCTTTGTTTTAAATTTACACTTCTCCAGCTTTGCACATTGTAATGTTATGGATTTCATTGTGCAATAAAAATACCATAACTATGACCCAGGCTTCAAAAAATTTTTTAACAAGCTCAACAACAGCATCGATTGTTGAGCGACCCCTCGTTAAACCGAATGTTTTTTGGACATTAGATTATTACTATAAAAATGTAGTAGAAGTTGATTTAGGATGAACTTTGGAAAAAAAAAAACTTAATGTTGGCAGTACAGGTGTAGGCCCAAATTTAGTGGGGTTCGATTTACTACCGCCTTGGAATATGGGAACAACTTTGCTTTCTTTCATCAGATCAGGAAACATGCTATTATCTAAAAAATTATTTAAAAAAATCACCAAATGCGGTGCAATGCAATCAATAATGGAGTTTACAAGTTTAACTGACAGACCATGGAGATCGGCATTTTTTTTCATATCCAACAACTTAAATGCCTTAATAATTTATTCCGAATTGATATATTTCAATTCTAAGTTAATGTTAATAAGCGGAATATTTTCCCTCAATAAGGATTCAGCAAGAGCGGGAGATGAATTGAGAGATTTGGTGGTCGAAATTGGAATGAAATTAAAAAGTGTTTCAAAGGCTTCGACAATTTCTATGTGTTTTTTTTTAGAGTTTTATCATTTATCTAAGATGGAAGTCAAGTTAGCGACCTTTAATTCTGCCTATTTCGTTTTTTATGACACTCCAAGTGGTTTTTATTAAATTTTTGCTGTTCTTTATTTTGCTATTAACATAATTCGTTTTAGCCGCAATATAAACACGTTTAAAAATTATTGAATAGTTTTTAACACACTAAGCAAATCTCTAGCTTTTATTGTATGTTCCTTCGTCATAGGGGCCATACAATATTTTCCTACTTATGTGTATTCCCACTGTTGCCCAACCACTGAACGATAATAACTCATATACTTTAATAATTCTTGTTTGGAAAATATTCCACTTTTATTACATGAAATATTGAGTTGTACAACTCACTGGAATTGTTGCAACGTTGTAGTTCTGGAATCCTCTGCATGATACATTTTCTAAATTCTACCAATTGTTTTTCGTTCAATGGAATACACTTGTATAATTTTATTAGATTTCTTTTAACCGATATTTTAGAAGGCGTTATTTGACCACTGTAGTCTGATTTTAAATTATTGATAATATATTTCTGAAGTGATTCAACATTTGTACAAATATTATCAAGACATGTCTTTGAGACAGACGTGATTCTTGTAGGCTCCAAAAAAAGGTTTGATAGATTGCAACTGTCAAAGAACTCCAGAATTCTACCACCGTGATTGGTGACATCTAATAAATTTACATTAAAGTCTCCACATATTATCATATATTTACTTTTATCACTTACTTTACATAAGGCTCGATCCATAACCGTTTCAAACAATTCATATGAAGAATGAGAGGGCCTGTGTAGGCTCATCACAATAAGCCGCTCGAGTTCCACACACGCTATCTCCATAACCCGCTCAGCAAAGAGTTCCACAATATCAGTTCTTTCCTTAAGTTTTGGATTATAATAATCCAAAGTTCCTTAATTGTAATCCCTTATGGATTACAATTAAGGAACCGCCATGTCATTAATTCTCTCTGCTGAAGGAGCTTGCTACCTGGTGATTAGGAAAGCCAAAGAGAAGCTGACCGTTCCTGAGCCAATTTTCCGTAATACATAGTATATCAATAATGGCACTGTCCATGAACAGCTCAACCTCCAGCTCCTTATTTTTCATGCCCTTAATATTCTGATGCATCAGGTTAAGAATACAATTGTTTAAATTATTATTGTTTCTAATCATTATATTAGGGTGAAATTGACGCAATAATACTTTATTCGACAATATACTAGAGCTACTCTCAGCCTTCTTTACATATGATGTATTAAAATTTAGGTGGAAGGAATCTGCAAATTTCCTTTTGCCAAGAAAACCCTGTTTTTTTTTTAAAACTAAGTGAGGATCTCTCTCTGTTAGAGCAGCCCGTTTAAATCCTTAGAGTTACGCACTCCAACAGAACCTCCAGAATCAATCGAGCCTCACTTACTTTTATAACTAGACTCTGTTATATTTAATAATATAACGGAATCGATATTATAGGCTAACTACTAAGCCATTTGGCTTAGTTGTTAGCCTATAGGATGTTCCTATTTTGCACGCCAAGACAAAACAAAAAAATGCAACTCGTGGAGTTTATTAATAACCCTTGAAGAGTTCTACAATACACCTTCTTTTTATTAGTATTCACATCGGGTCTAGGAAGCTGGCGTCGGTAAATTTTAACTGATTTCATCGTTTGGCAGATATTGATAAAAATAAAACAAAAAAAAACCTTAGCAAAATAAAAGATATTAGCAACTTCTGCCTTTGATTTATTGCCGCAATATTAAATACGAGCGTGGAAAAATTGAAAAAAAAAAGATAATATTCGAAGAAATATTATAGCGTCTGTCTGTTGTTGTAACAAATAATCTAATAAGAAATGTGCAGATATGAGATGATTATTTTACGCATTTAATAAACAATTAAGCGGATTCAATTAATTATAGTTAAAATGTGTTAGAAATGGCTAGTTGGCTTATATAATACCAGCTTTCGCTCGCGACATTTTCCAAGTGGGCTTTCAACAAAAGCTTAATAGATAATCATATCATCTGATGTTAATTGGCTGCAATGAGGTAATTAAAAGTGGCTAAATGGTAAAATTATTTGCATTACCCATATTTATTTCTGCATAATCATTTATGTATCTTAATCATAGAATTCAAGTCATTCACTGCAAGTAAGAACATTGTATTTAGCGTAGAGAAGAATGTCTCCGAATTATACCCAATCTACGTGTGTTTTGTTGGTTATCCTACAATTTAAAAACGAGCAAATTGTGTTTTTGTAAAAAGTAACTGTGAAATCTTAATGTTAAACTGTTTTCATAAGCAACTTGACCTAGACGAAATGTAGCTTAGATTTAATTTTGGATTTGAAACTACTAAAGTATGATAATATTTTTAAAACGAATTCTTTACTTACGACGACTGGCTATTGATAACAACACCGCTTAAATGAGACTTAAATTCAACTTCGGTTCCAGATCGGAATCACGCGTAGGAACGAGAGCGAGATCAAAAACGTAAGTCAAATCGATTCATAAAAAATTAACTTCATTATTTGCATTTGCTGTATAGAAATATGGATTCTTTTGGGATGGAATCGTTGTCGATTCCATCCCAAAAGAATTCATAGAAGAACCGAGAACGAGATTGGGAGGGCGGTTCGTAACGTTATCGATCGATGTAAAAGATAAATGAATTCGTCGTATGTCCATGCGAGTGAAGCTACGGACAAATTATGTATATTTTGAACAGAATTGGAATACAAATCGAAACCGAAATCGGAATCAGAAGTGGAGTCACGAATGAAATGAAAAAAGGAACAACATCGGGTGACAGCGATCGATATAAAAGAATTAATTCGTATGTCCAAGCGGCCGAAACCTCGGGTGAAAGCTAGTAATATTATATTATTCTGTTAACAATTATAATGTATTCAAGTAAATGTATATGAAACTATTTCATCGTCTCAGGCCGTTGCTTTCATTAGTTTGATAAAGCTAACGAATATGAAAAAAGACAGCCTATAATTCGAGTTATTTGAAGGAAAAAAATAGGCACTTCAAAACTAAAACGAGCAATGCTCTCTGCTGTATACCGGTGAATAACCTCAAACCCGGTTTAGAAACTAGATATTTAGGTACATAGTAATAAAACTTGTTGTATTAGACAGGTTGATAAAAAGATAAGACAAGGTGACAAAGGAAAGTGGAAGGCGCTCCGGTAACATAAAATCTGGAAAGCGCGAAATCGGGAAAGAGAAGGTAAATAAATAAACGCCCTTGAATATTGAGTGCGGGAAAATGCAGCAGATGTTTCAAAGCGCAAAACCAAACCACTATAGCGCAACGTATATGAGTTGTACTCTTCGTTTATTGCAAAGTTTTGTTTTGAATTTCCGAAGTATAACTTCCTGTGTCGATTCGATAGTCGATGATTGGACGAGAATCAAGTTAATTTTAAAGATGCGTGACGTTTAGGCGCATTTCTTTACAAAAAAGAGAAGAAAGATGTAACGAAGAGAAAAGAACACATAGAGCTATACGTTTTGACGTCACGGGAGTGAGGTATAAGAGAGCGAGCAGTACACAATCACATAAAGAGTTAGATTAATATAATATTGTGCATTCGCGCGTTGTAGATATACACGTCGTATGCTATATATGAAGAGTTGAGGTACCACGTGTTGTGTAATTAATACTTATCATTGTGTTTTGTAATTGTTTACGTTTGTGTTTTGTGATTGTTTGCATTTGTGTTGTGTGATGGCTTGATTATATCCGTGAAAAGTTATTATTTAAGAGGTTTTACTTCTATTACGATTATGGTGCTGCACGCGCATATTTTTTTGTTTCTACCTTCAATGACAAATATCCGCCTATTTGAGATGAAACATGTTTTAAATGTAATCAGTTCGAAGAAACTAAACCCGAAACCAAGTCACCAAAATATTGATAATTTGTTTTGATCGTAATACGATAATTTCGAAATAATCGCATCCTGATCTAACTGCAATATTCTTGATAACACTGCAATTGCATATCACAGAATGACAAATAATACAAATTTCAGTTGTGCAAAAAGTAAATTAAACTTAGTAGTAATTTCACAGGTGTACTTGACTTTTGCCGATATATAAGCGAGAATGTTTTTCTTCCTTCGAGGTCCCATTTTGATTTGATACTGTTTCACCCGTTTGTTTACTAATTACTTTTCAAACATTGATTTGTTTGTGACTTTGGTATTCATTGTTTTCTGTAACTATTTTCTGTTCCAAAGACGTTTCAAGCAAAAATAAGCTGCTGAATCCCGATGCAGTACTTCTATATTTTTTGTAAATTATTAAGATACAGAAAAATGTGAAGACGAAACGATTACAACAAAAAACAATAATTTATTTATGCTTAAAACTAAATTCACTTTCTAAAAAAATCGGCGCTATTTAGAGGCACCTACGATATTACCACCATTAAAGGCAAGCTCGGCGGGACGTCTCAGCGTTAAACTTGGCACAGTTAGCGAAATCCTTATTGCGCTGAAGACAGTTAAGCGAGCGAAAATCTAAAAGACTTCCCACTTAAACCGAGTTAGTGCTGAGCGCACTAAATTTTTGAGTCGAATTTTTATATTTGCATACTGGGAAACACGAATAAAATCGAATGTTTAACTTTTCGTTGGCATACTTAGCGTACACTTCGCGCCACATAGCACCGCTCAATGTATAGCGAGAGTACACTTTAAATCCACAAATCAAAAGTTTCGCTCTCCCGAGCGAAGATGCCGTCTGCTCATTCGGAAAATACGAGTCGCCATCGCCTCCAGTTGGGGACGTAACTTCAGGGAATCTGCCTGTCTTTGGAATTCTCAAGTCTTGTTGCGCGGCACAGTTTTAGAGTCACGAGACATTTTGGTGAAAGTTGTCAAAGCGACGCATGACTAATTCATAGATTTATGAATTGAGAGTATTGAAACTGACTTAGAGCTTTGATATTTTTGACGAAAGCGGTTTTTAAATGCTATCTATACGAAAAATTATACAATAGCAAAAATTATTTGATATTTTTGTCCCTATTTTCTATTACTTACTATTCTACCCACTACAAAATAGAAGTCATGTATTAAAAGTCATCAATAAATGAAATATAGAAAAAATTAACAATACTAAAGTATTATATTATTAATAATAAATATAAAATATTATATATAAATAAATTTAAATGTTATAACTCAACGAAAAGTTGTTATATGTAATGAAAAAAGTATAAGAAAAAATCAGGCAACCTTTTGCAGGCAAATTTTCAATGTTTAATAATGTTAAAACCTTCGAAAAGTTCTTATTCAAATCCTTGTTAGTTTATTCATTGTTTTTCGAAGTGTGATTCCTCATTATTTACACCCTCTTATATTCCTTGGAACCAACGTAAAAAGTAGTTGTCCAGTCTTCCTTAGGAACTGAACGTCTTCAACAACTCCTTAGGACGGACTTTGAAAGAAAACCAGTACCATTTCCAATGATTTTATGGTGACCGATTACCGAGTTTTGTTTTTAATCCCTTCAAAAACCTGGTATTATACTTTGACTTCAAGTTTTAAATTTATCATATTTTCATATATAATTTTTTAATCTGCTTATTTCTTTTTACAGAAGAAGTTGCCAATAACAACAATAACAATGCTGATGATAATGATGACTTGAACCTATAATATCAAAATTGGCTTGATGATGAAGCTTCGAATGTCTTTAAGATGATGACAAGATGATTAGGAGAAAATCAAATAATTTTAATAAACAGGTGTACACACATAACAATTCTTTTTCCAAGATCATTTTTTAATTTTGACCTCATTAAAATCTGTTCTGAAATTAAATATAAAATAAATGTTTATTGTACACAATTCATTACTTCGGAAAAAATAGTTTTCTCAAATATATGTAGCAAAAAAAAATTTGGCCTTAAATAAATCATTGTTAATTATTATCTAGATTATAAGATTCATCTTCTTTGAAGATATAGATTTATTGAGTCGAAGGTAGTAACTATTTTGCTCTAAAAGTAAATGTATAAAGCTCTCGCGCTCATACTAACAGCTGAGTTTTTTTTTATGTCTGAGGAAATATTTGATCTTTACAATTTGTCTGGCTGATGAAATATACTTTTTTAATAGTTGTCTGAATAACATATATAAAAAACAAGCATTTAAATTTAAATGCAGTTCATTAACATTTCTCTGCGCCTTAAAGTATGTGTCAGAAATTGTGGTCAGCGGAAAGTGTCTGGCGATACTGAATACTACTTTAGAGTGATATCTTAGAGAACTTATATAAAAATCAGCCACATACATTTAAGTAAAGTAACTCTTATTTTTACTCACCTTTCTCATCTGGTACCTGTACATTTGTCATAGACTCTACTCTGTAAGTGCGCAAGTGTTCTAAGTACATGAAATACTACTCATAATGCACAGTTCCATATATTTAAAAATAGGTTGCGTCTAATGGCTTTGGGATCGTGCTATTAGAAAAAAGGTATGAAAGTAAATGTCAGCAATTCTAAGGTGTTTGAAAGAGGCGAATGCACGGCTGAATGCGAGCTGAAACTGTCGAACAATTAAAAGAGCTTTTATATTTGGGTAATCTGTTTAAAAATATTAACATGAACATGATAAGGACATCTGAAGGAAACTAAATGTGGAAAATAAAATGAATAGGGTCTCGCTTGCTATTAGTAATAATAAAGGGGTCACACAAGAAGCACATTTGACTATCCATGATGGGGTCCTGGTCTCTACGCTTATGTATTGTAGTAAAAGTTTGGTATGGCAGAATAGCAAAAAATCAATGCAGTAGAGTCGAGATCTCTGCTTAATATTTGTGGAATGTCTCGGAAAGATAAACATAGGATAAGTGATTTCAAAGAGCGGTGTGATTTAATGGAAGATGTAGTAACTAGAGTAAAAAAGGTATGTTACGGTGGTTTGGCCATCTGAAAGGATGAATGAAAGTAGACTGACAAAATAAATCTATAGAGCGAATGGTATCGTAGGAAGGCCGGAAAGGGTTGACCTTGAAAATCTTACGTAGGTCGTGTTGGTGGCTCACTGAAAAAGGACCAAATTTGAACGACCTAAAACCAACGAGTTTGCATGAAAAGATTTTTGGACGTCAATGAAGCAAAAAAGATAAGCAAAAATCGTACCATTTTAAAATCTATAGTTTCTGCTTACGCTTCCGGAAAACAGTCGTGAGTTTATATTGTATTATATTACTGTATAAAAAACTTTAATTATTGTAATCGTTACCTTAGGAGAATGTGTGGACGCGTTGTCGTGGTGGAGGACAACTTTTGCGCAATTTTTTTCAAACGCTCTGGGCAAGCACGTACTTGGCACCATTGTGACGGCACAATGGTGCCAAGTACGTGCTTGCCCAGTAACTGTACTATCCTTTGATTTTCATGCGATATTGTGATGTAATGACCTGATTTGCCGACAAAAAAACCAGCCATTTTTTTACCAATACTTCGACTTATTTTAATTTTCATCGGCATATCTTTTTAAATGGAAACACCCAATCTGTTCCCCAAGACCCAAGCTTTCAAGATCAACGCGAATATAGCCAGCTTTAGTCACCTCTGACTTCGTTATATACAGACATTGATTGTCCTCCTCTATTTATTCTTTATCATTTCAATGACACTACTCTACACCCAATCGCTTCTAGTCATCCGCTTCACGTAAGTCATGGATTTAATCAATGCGAAGCTTCCGAACCTTCAGACACACACGCCAAATATTTTAAACTTAGCACACACCAATGTCTAATACAGAATAAATTTGCTCAAGAGTGATGTTTTTTATTAATTGCAATTAGTTGTCGTACAGTATAAAAAATAGTTATTAGTGTTGAACTTCCCAAAAATCATCAAAAGCGTTAATATCACTAAACCAGGAATACATAGTACTGTGAAACGGAGCTGACATCCCCAAATGTCAGTTGCAGATTTTGACAACTTTTTCGTTGACATAAGCCACAGCGAAAATCGTATAAATAATGACACAAATATTCTCTTGAATTAAATTCATTGCAATGTCGCCGCGCAATTTTCAAATCGATGTCACAATGTAATGACAATCCGCAGAAACTAAAATGTAATGCATTTCCAAAAGTTCCACTTTTAAAAACCGTAAGTACCTTTTTAATATTGTAATTATAAATGGCAAGTTACAGAATTTTTCCGTGAAACTTACATGTTATTTTTAAATCTACTTAAAATGACAACAATGAGCAATACCTGTATCGAGCTAATGTCTCACTACAGGACATGGGCTTCGAAGAAAAAGGTAGAAAGGGAATTTTATTTAACTGTCACTCAAAATTTAGGTGCGTCTGCTCCGATATAGGTGTAATTTCATCACGATTTTAAGGTCCACATACAAATTAAATGCCATTGATATTTCAGAATGCACATCGGTGAAATATAGTCAGTGGTGCAGGCGTGTGAATTCAGCGCTCTTGCACCTCCTGCGTCGTCGGCTAACGTTAACACTAAATATATTTCCGAGGATACGGTAGGACTTTTATAAAGTCGAAAAGAACTCGGGGAATATTTCATACACCCATATATTTTTGCTGGAGTTACGACGAGGACTGCTCTAAAACTTCTTTATGTATAGATATTTTGCATACAGATCTGAATCTGTACGTATTTCGTTTCGATATTTTGCATTTCAATAATTTTACAATGACGTCTACGATTCGATTGAGGGCCGATCACAAAAGAGGTTTTCATCGTTGACTCAGAAATTACGAATCTGCTATAGGCTTCACTAAAAATAAAAGAAATCTAATGCATCGATAGTAGTTATATATTACAAAAAATGCTGCGGGTCATTAATGAGTGCTTAATTTAATTTGAACACACATGGCAAAGTTCTAACCCTTAAGCGCGTATTCAAATTTGAATTAATGGTTTTGTTTGTAGTAGTTATGATTAATTTGCGTCAAGAATGTTGAGTGTTATTTAAGCTACGGGATCTGATTGAACTCTTTTTGCTTCAAGGCTAATTATTATACCATTATAATAAATCTGGAATGACAATAACAAAATTGTTAAACAAACTTATAGGGTATTAGCTTTCGCACCCAGCCCCGCCCGAGTGAACATATAATTAGTTCCTTATTTACTATATCGATTAATCTTACTATCAGTGATACCAAATCCGATCCTGTTTTTGATTTAAGTTCCTGTTTCACAGTTACTTCCAGTTTGGTTTTGTTCTTTACTCCAATTCTGAGTCCTTCTCTTTTTTAATCGCGCTATCGCTCTCGTTCCAATATCGATTCCGCTCTCGATATTGTTTTGCTTTCCTGTCAATTATTGCACAAGTATACATCAACATGAGCTATGAAACATGGTGCATATAGGTCATAATACATTTTATCCACATACTAAATTTCATTTAAATATATACAGCCATTTATCTGTAATTGCGATACAAACAACCAAACATTGTCACAAAGTATCACATTTGTCACATTACAATAATGAGATATAGTATTGTGAAAGCGCGAAGTGAAAAAATTCTATTTTTGTTTTAATTTTCTATGATTATTTTATCATTATTGATACAGTTACAATCGGATTGTTGACACTCTCTTTTATTTTCCTTTTAATTTACCTCGTCCTTTCACGTCACATCTTTCTCTTTACCCTCCCTCTCAATCCTCATCACCCAGTCTAATACTGCTCCTTCTCTAAATAAATCGCACATTAAGGCCAACAATATAAAATTAAACCAATGACTTTTAAATCTTCTAATAGTAAGAAGTCATACAGATAAGCATACAAAACAAAAAGTAATCTGCATTTTAGTAATTGCAATGTCAATCGAACTCGTTGTCAATCAACTTGTTAGGTTTGGGTGGGCAGTTCCCCGTATCATTGTCTATACAACTTAGTATGTTTATTAATGTGTTAGACAATTTTTTTTTCTTAATTAGTTACTTTATTTTTTAAACCAAAGCCGATCAATTGCAAAATTTAGTGTTACGCAAGTGAAGTTGTTTTAAAGAGGAAAACGAAATGAGAAAATATGGACAATGAGTTGGTAAATTATAGACGTGAGGTAGATTAGACGTCGATAAAAAATATATATAATGCATTGCCTTAATAATGACATTTGGGTTTAAATTTCAAGAGACATGATTAAGTACAAATAGCCAGAAAATTCGCAGCATGACTTTCAAAATAGAAGAAATAAACAAAGAAATTAACTAATGCTAAATAAGACAGTTCAACGTATAATGTAAACATCTAAATATCTTGTGTTAGTGACAAAAAATATTGAGATGAATTGCAAAGATAATAAATAATTCACAGATTTTGTGCTCTACACGACCTTCGAGTACATTAAAAATTAAATCAAAAAAAAAAGAATAAAATAAAAGGAAAAAAAAATCAATTCTTGTTAATTTAAAAATTTTTAACTGTTTCTTTACAATTAAAAATTAACGTTATGGGTCAATATAAACTAAAATGATTTCTCCTATTTATATTCCACGCAACTCGTTAGTCGTGAAAAGGCCGACTTAAAAAAATCGCAATTCTGAAAATTTTTGTTATTTTCAAGCAAAAGCACTCAATATACTGTATCAATATTCAATACGAAAATAAGGAACTTAAAAAAATACCTACTTAAACAGGTTTAAAAGTGTTCTTTAGAAACCCCCTAAAATACTCATTTTTTACGCTTTTTGCAATTTTCTCGAAAAATTGTTAAACTTTTCAGAAAGTTTTTACTATCATGTTACACTTATCTGTAGGCAAATTTTGACATCTTAATCGTTCACCTAGAACTAGAACTCACGATATCAGAAAGAATTTACAAGTTTCGCTGGAAATGAAGCTCCTATTGATCGATCGAAAAATATTTTCAATATTAAAAATATTATTATTAGGACAGTATTTGGCAATACCAATGGTAACTGCCATATGCCATATATAGTGAACTAAGAGCTAATGTAACAAGCTACCCATTACGTAACCCACTTCATATGAGTGATCCATTTTCTCAAAAATGACAACACTCGATTAATCTTAAAATCAAAGTTATACATGTAATAATTTTTTCTTATACATATCATATCCTTTCGTGAAGTAGTACGCAAGTTTAATCTGACTTCAAAATTTTTTATAAGAAGTACCTTCATGCGGGAGCACAAAAGTATAATTACCATATCCACCTATTTTTATACCTATAGATTCAAACGATAGACAATTTAATACTCCACACTGTTTTGTATCTATATTTTATTACCTAATTTTTTGGTTTTTAAGAATTTTGAGAGTCACTAGGAATTCTTTAAAGCATCATATAATTTTCAGTGCTATAATATTATTTTATAAGTTAATACACATACCTACTTCCCATTATAGCCATTATACATTAAATTTGTTTAGTTACTTTTTTTTTTAATTTCTCTCCTGAAATGTGGTCAATTTGTAATTATTTATTCCATTACTCTTGCATCTTACAAAGCTGTAGGCACCGTAAATACTTTTATTTTTATTACAAAACGAAATGTGCTAGAAAACTGAACTTATGTTATAAGTCTTTAAGTAAAATCTACGTGTAATCTAAAACCAAACAGTTTTTCCGTCGTGCCTTTTTCTTTTTCGAACACGTCATATGCTTTAATCACTATAAGCGATTAAGAGTTACTTAAGCATATTCTTATCATTTCAATTCATCTATGAAAATTTTTAGTATGTAAAAAAAATATAAATGTTTAAAAGAAATAGTAGTCGACATAAATTCAATACCTGAAATAAAAATAAACTGAATTCACATGTTACTCGACTAAGTAAAGTCACAAATTCATTTAGAGGGCTCTGTGTGCACATATTCAATAAGGTTCCTGTATATATACAAGATATATCCCTATATAAATTTAAGAGCGTTATTAAACAATCACTCAGTAAAAAACAATATTATACAATTTGTGAATATTTAGAAGACAAATATCCATGGGGATAAGCGGCTTGACTTCTTACCGGACTGTTTCGTCCTTAATGGTTTTGTATTTATTTTGGCTATGTATGAGCAAATTAGAAAAGAGCTACCCTTTAGTTTCTTGCTCGTTCTTGTTGAGGGAAAACTGCCTTCCGAACGAGCGGTAAAGTGTAAAATCGCAAAAAAAATATCACGTATTTCAAATGTTATTTTGTGACCTATGAAATAAAGATATTTTGAATTGAATATATAACAATATTACAAGCTTGCACTGTACTCTTAAATTGGAGAAGATATTTAAAAACATATTGAGATTCAGAATATTAAATATTTAAAACTGAACACAAGGGCAACTTTACATTTGATGAAAAATCGTTTTATTCGTTTTATTACGTTTATACAGATTGTCCAAAAATTTCATTTCTGTGCACACAACTCAACATTGTTGTACAACGTATTATTTATACCATATTGTTGTAGCTAGCCAAAAGTATTTACTCACAATTTATTCATCAAACATGCAAGTGTAATATCCTTAGTAAGTCTTAATATTTACGCACAGTAAATAGTAAGGCTTTAAGAATGTAAAATTCAACGAAATATTTAAGAATTTACAATATTTAAATAGTCCTAGTACAATTTTACAATGCCGCTTGCTATGGTACTACTAAAACAAAGTAGTAGTCTTTAAAATGTATTGCGCCCGAGTCATATTGAAGAATATTGATAATGTTGGAACTTCGAACTATCATGTATAAGTTTTACAATATATAAATACACGCATATGGTATAGGGGCGAATAACAAAAAGGATAAATATAGTACATAGTTGTACTTTAAAATAATGATTTTTAATTTACACACTTGTTTAACTTTTTAGTGACAATTTTAAAATAACTGTATTTGAATTTTGTTTTTATTATTTTTATAATCCATACGAGAAAATGGTTTTGCGCCACTTTCAGTATATACAGTGTAAAAGTTAAGCTAGAATAGTGATTATCAGGACCTATCTAAAATGAGTTTATTTTTTCTTACTTATTTCAATTTGCTAGTAAAAAGTGATACATAGAAAAGGGTAATAAAGCTACACCAAGAGCAATAAAATCTATGAGAGTATCAATTATTGTCAAAAATAATGAACTTCAGATCGGAATACAAATCCAATTAAAAAGGCTTACCTATACTTTATATAGATGATAAAGTGTAGAAAATATTCTAGCCTGTGCGGTTTTGTAGTCACTTTTATTTATTTAATTTATTATTTTCATTTGAACATTTCAAAACGAAAAGGGGTAAAGCAAATAAAATTTCAAGTGTAACTAACAACAAGCTTTAGCTAACTAACAAGCCTTAGCATCTGCTCTAGATTTTAATTTACAATTTACGTGGTAATAAATTTTCCTGCGTCATGTATTTTAATGATATCACATTAAGGGCGCAACTTATAAAATGGACCACGACAACAAACTAGAGAATTAATTTATAGAAATGTTTTTCTATCTAGTTATCCAATTTAAGAGCTTTCGAATTAGACACGAGAGGTTACTGAAATCGTCTAATAACCCTTAGATGTCATCCAGTGCATAAAAATTTACAAGTCTCGTGCCCGACATGTCCTTCGGGTGCTTTGAAAATGAGCTCAATGACAATAGAAATAATATGAAAGGAATGAAAACCGAAATTAATCATAAATGGTTTCCAATTTTAAATATAACAGTTATTCTTTTTTAATAATTCCAAAACATGTTTTTTTTTCAATTATCTGAAAATTCAATTAAAAACAATATTTTTAGTCATCGTATACCAATATCGGCACAATTGTTCACATTCGACGCAAGTGGTAAGTCGTGAAAGGGCCGATCGACAAAAAAATCGTAATTCTAAAAATTCTCATTACTTTCGAAAAGTGAAAAAAAGTCTTCTAAATATTGAGTGAATAATCAATATAAAAGTAAAAACCTTAAAAAACAGAAATCATCTTAACAAATATATTTAGAAACTTTTTACAGACACTCATTAATTGGTGTTTTGCAAATTACTCAAATGACAACATTTTCAAATTTTTTTTATTGTCATATAGTACCTACTTGTCCATACCAATCTTTTAACTGCTCAATAATTCACCTTGAGCTAAAGTTCACGACACCAGAGAGAATTCTTATTTTCGTTGAAAATTGGTCCTATACTGAAACGTTCGAAAAACACGATTTCTGTGTTAAAACATTTTCAACATCAAAGTATTATTATTGTCACAATACGTAGGTGGCACTCTCAATTTTTATAATTGGCCACTTAGAAACTGCAATAAAAAACGTATATAGATTTTAAAAATGGAACCCTTTGCCAACCTCATTATATATATCGTATTAATCTGTCATTTGTTTTCACAAACTGGCGGCAAAAATAAAATTGAAAAATTAAAATCGTCTAACATCAACATGAAATTAACGCAAGAAAATGTTCGTACAACTATTTTTTATGACTTTCGTTGCTATTTGAGCCAACAAGGAAGTTATAACAGACTTCAGTTGGCCTTTCAAGATTAAGGTCCGTCCCTTTCCACTGTTTATAAGTGGTTTAACGAGTTCAAATATGATCACACTAATCTAACTGACGATCTGCGTGAGGGATGTCCTTTTACGACGACAGCTTTAGACAGCATCAGTCCTTTCCGGCTCATGATAGAGACTGACAAAAAAGTGATATATCAGCAGTTTCGGACAAGCTTAGGCATCAGTATGGATCAAATGCACAAAATCCTTCATGAATATTTAGTGATTAGGATGTTTTGTACTCGATGTATACCTTATAATTCAATCGAAGCTTAAATACTCCGTCGGGTTGATTAGTGCTGCGAACTGATGCAAAGATTTTCCGAAGGTGTCTTAAATACTTTATAGAACATAGATACAGGTGACAAAAACTAGATTTACCGTTATGATTTCGAAATTTAAAGACAGTCTGCTCAGTGGATGTTTCCTTTCGAGAAGTTGTCTACTAAAGTAAGACGAGGTCGAAGCGTCAGAAAAAATATTGTGGCCTCTTTCCTCGGAATAACAGGTCATTCCAAAACTATTGTTTTGAAGATAAAAAACAGTCACTGCAGAATGGTAGACTAAAAATTTTTTACTTCTTGTTTTGGAAAAACATCGGGAAAAACGATCTCTCAGAAGGATTCTCCTTCGTCATGACAAGGAGGAGGAGCCTCACCACATACCGCCAGATAAACAACTAAATATTTGGGGTCGTTAGGTATTGAAATGCTGGCTCACCCACCTTATAGCTCTGGGCTTGCTTCATGCGATTTTTATTGCTTTCCTAAAATAAAATTAAAACTTTGGGGAAAGTGGTTTATCGATGCCGAGGAAGCAGTGGCTGCTTATGAAAAGACCCTCAAAGTGAGCCCTAAGAGCGAGTGGGCGAAATATTTCTCTCAATGGTTACAATGAATGCAACGATGTATTGATCTCAACGGTTACTATTTTGAAAAATAATAGTAATAATGATAATAATGACTTACTAGTTTGCTCAGTTTTTGATTTTCTAAGGACTTTCAGATTGACCTACATAGTATTTGATAGTAACTATGTTAACTCTATTATATGTAGTATAGTACACTGAACTAAGAGCTAATGTAATGCGCATCATATGATTGATGCCAATTATTCAAAAATCACTACTCATGATTAATTTTAAAATTAATATTTTGTGTATCACACACTTTATATATATATTGTAGTAGTAGGTGATATAGGGGGTATCCGACCTCCCTGCTTGCATATGAGGGTTCGCGGATTCGCGTTCAGTTTCAAATTAGAATAGAATAAAACATTCGAATCCGAGCTCGCGCATAACAATTGAGTAGAACTAGAGAAAAGTACAGAAAAGGGGACGAGGGCTGATGCCCGAGTTTACAAGTTTTATAGTAATAAAGAGTGAATTGTTATAATAAGTTGATAAGTAAAAGTATAGAGATAATAGAAGGAAAGTTTGAAGAACTGGTTAATAAACATATCGATCTAGAAGGAATATTCTCTTTAATTTCGAATACTAGAATCTTTGGTCTTCTTAAGAGACTTACCTCTCGTCGAGTAGAATAAAAATAAGGAAAGCTCTACAATATATATATCGTGCCCTCTTGTAAAATGGTATGTAAACTTAAACCGACTTCAAAAGTTCTCGTGAAAAATGCCTTTATTAGGGACTACAAAAGTACCATTCAATATTCATCAATTTTTATTACTATAAATTCAAACGATATATAATTCAATAGTATTGAATATTTTTGTCAAATTTTAATAAGTAACTTTTCGGTTTTGAGAAATTTGAGCTTGTTTGAAAAAGTGTCCCAAAAATAGCTTGATTTTTTTAATTTCAAATGAGTTATTAACATTTTTCAAAATAGTGTTATACTATAATAACTCTTTTAATAATGCTTCTTTTTTTTTAAATCATTCCAGCATCTTAAAAAAAAGCATTTTCAATGCGTAACAATTTATGCCAAATAAAAATGACGAATAAAGTGAAACAAAGTATTTCTATTTATTATCTACATACTCTGTGCATGTTTTCTGAAACCGAACAGGCGAATATCAGAAACAAGGACGTCCTGCTAGTGCAGAACACTGCGCGGGTTCGCCGAGGGCGGGTGGAGTTCTTCGCCCAACGGGGGCCTAACGACTGCGCCGCTCCCAATAAAGTGCCGGGGCGCGTATATCACACACGCCGTGGACTTTTATGGCGTTTGTGCACCCTAAAATCCAGATTTTTTAATCTTGAATTTGTGGACGAAAATCTTCGTACTATTTGTTTTTTATATCGAACTGTGATAGTCTTTAGGAATTATTTTATTTAATATGATAACCTCTCACGGTAGTGAATAAATAGAGATTTTATTTAAACTTCTGTTATTTTATTTATGTTGATCCACGATGTCTTTTAGCATTAAAGACGCTTTTTCGTTTGCTTCATTAGTATTTTCGTTTTCATTAAAAGTATAACAAAAGCCTAGCGACCTCAATTATTAAGATAGAGGAATGAATGATTTAAAAAAAAGTTATTAAAAGGGTTACTATAATAAAAATCTTCCATAAAAGAGTGTAAATTATTTAAAATTAAAAAGAAAACGAACAACTTTTTGCGATTTTTTTCGAAGAATCTCCAATTTTTCAAAAAGAGTAAAAGGTATTAAAACTTGACAAATAATATGCTGAACTATTAAATTATCTGTCGTTTGAGCCTATAATTTTAATAACCGTGATCCGTTACATAAGACTTTTAAAAAAATTTTTGAATGTTTGATTAAAATTGTGTATGATTTTACAAATGATATGTAATGATTTGTCATTTTTGTTCACACAAATGAAATGTGATGATTTTGTTCACTGTTCACACAAATGAAATGTAATGATTTGTCATTTTTGATAAACTGGCATCATACAAATGATGCGCGTTAAGCAACTGGTAGCAAATTACGTTAGCTCAATGGCAATAATAATGATAATATTTTAACAATGAAAATGTTATTAGATTGCTCCACTAGGTACTCCATTTTGAGCAAAAAAATCAAATTCACTTCGGTGTCGTGAGCTTTTAACTTATATAAATGATTAAGTTGTCCAAAAATGCTTATTAAAAAAGATTATATGACATACGAGATGTATGTAGAAAAGATGTAGAAAAAAATTTAAAAATTTAGCAATTTAATGAGTGAATTTCGTAAAAACATTAGATATGTATGTTTTTGATTGGGGTTTCTAAATGTCAATTTTAAGCCTACTTCGATATAACTCACAAGTTTTTAAGCACGTATGAGCATGTGAGCTACCAAAGAGCGAGTGATTACCATCACCCATGCATACTGGCGACCAGAGGAGAGACACCAGTGAGTTTTTGTCCTTTTAGGAACGTGTAATATTTGATTGGGAATACGGCTGATGGTAATCATTTCAAATTTTTACTATACGTACCCAAAAATTACGCATGAAGCGTACGATGGTAAAATGTTAGGAAATTTTCAGTAATCAGAACTATGAAGGAAATCAACGACAGGAATAATTAATTTATTTTTCCAAAACACTCACCATAGTATTTTCGTTAAAGCATGTATACAGAGGCTACATTCAGTGTTACATCTAAAAAGGCGATGTTTCAGCTTGAAGTGCTATCGTGTTCTATTGAGCACCCCAAGTTTTTTAGAAGACACTTTACTTTCTAGATGATCGTAAAACTGAATATTTTTAAAAATATTGACACCGAGGATCCCGATACTCGGTATAGCACTACAAGGAATACTTCTAAAGAGAAAAGAAGGACAAAAAAAACTGGCCAAGAGCACGTCGGACCGTACACGTAAGGTTCCAAAATCATTATTACAAAGAAATGCATTACAGATAAAAAAGTACGATGTGAAACTTTATCCATATTTCCCGCACAGAATAGTTATTAATACTTGAGACACCTGTAACTAGAAAAACAAGTCGGTATGTCGACTATTACTATTGAATCAGTGTAAATTAAAGTGCATCAGCAAAAGAGCGTATCTTCATGACACTTATGTCCTTTTGTTGAGAAGCGCAGTTTTTCGGCAATAATAAAAAAAACGGTGTGTCCGATTTTTTAGACCTACGGTCTAAAAAATAAAGGAGGGGGGTATAATTTCAGCTAATTTCGGAGCGATTATTTCCTAAATTATTCACTTAATCAGAAAAATTGATTATAAACCTTAAAGTTTTTCTAAAAGAACTTTAAGGTTTTTAATCAATGTTTTCTGAAAAAAAAATTTCAGCTTCTGTTATATATATGGAGTGTCCCCCCTAGAAATATATATTTTTGTTATTTGACTACCAGTAGCGGCATATACAAGACACCTAGACTATAAATTTCATCAATATACGTCTTGTAGTTTTTAATTGAAATGCCTATGACCTATGTACGGACGGACTGACGCACATGACAAAACTATAAAGGTTCCGTTTTTGCTATTGTGGCTCGGAGTCAACAAAGTTATGTCTACCCCATTCCGAGACTTCCTTTAAGGAGGTTTTGATTTCAGACACAAGTTGGTGGTGCGACTCGTCATCATTATCCCGAGAGATATCAGTGTAGTCGAAGTATATTACGTTCACAGTATTATTAACCTCATAATGAGCGTTGCTCATTTTCAGTAAATCATTTGTACGCATAATGAGTAAACATAGAAATGAGAACTCCATTATGGATAGGCAAACACATTTAATAGGCAACACTTTTCGTATTCACAACTTAAGTTTCTTACTTACTTACTTACTTATCGTATTTAGCTTCCTTTCGACATTTCCATAACGCTCACTGTTGTTTGTAAAAAATCTACTCAAGTGACCAACTCTTCTCTTTTTAAGTCTCTTTCCTTTCAAAAGATTGCAGTCATTGTGATGTTTATTTTAAATCCTACTTAGCCTTACTATCGTTTTATAGCCGACTAAGAGATAAACGACCATGGGTGTAACAAAAAAGTAACCTATAGACACTCGAAACCTCAGAGAAGCCGCCAGTGCGTTGCCGACCTCTTGGATAAGAATGAGATATCTGATGTAGGGGGAGTGAACTGATTGAAGAGAGGGAGAGGGAATGGATCAGGAAGGGCGGGTTGGAGGGGAAGTGGGCCACCGGAACTCTAACATTTGTTTTCTGTAACCGATTCCTTCAATTTCTTATTACTTATGTATTTTTTTATTACTATTTACTTACATCTATTTAGTTCTTAAGGAATATATATATTAAAACTTATAAATATATACTTGTGAAATGCATTACTTCCTACTGCTATGTACTGTTTTCATGTAATGACAGTGTATTACGCCTTACTTTCTATGTTATCTTTCAATACGTGTTGGAAGTTCCACGTGTCATTGGATATTCTAATTAACCCTCTGTTATGAAGAGTCTGGTGTTTTATGTCGTATTTATAATAATAATTGCTATTTTCGTATTAAATATTAGTGAACTCTATTGGTACCGCGACTTTTAAGGATATCTTATGGACGTGCAACCGGGTATCAATGCTTTACATATATAGTATGTGGTTTTAACATACATTGTATAAAGTGTTTATAATTTTATAGTATTGATATATAATTTTCATTTATTCATTTTCATCCATCAAGTGAGGAAATATCGCAACACCCGTACTAAGATAGAGAGCTAAAGTTTTCTTATAACATTGACTTTAGGAGTATTGCTAGGCAACTTCGGAGCCTTCTCTTACTTTCGAACTCAGAGAGCTGCAAATGTATGCTTAGAATACTCAAAAGCCAAATATTCCTTATCGAGCTCTTCGAACTTAGAAATATAATTATCATTTTCAAGCTTGAACGACATCTGATTAGACTCTGAAATCGGTACATTTAAAGATACTTAAGTTTAACGACAAAACATACTTAAACAATTTTAAATACATTGTAAATCCAGTTAACCAATGGAGTTCAAATTTTCATGAAGTTAAATGTAGAATTGTTTCAGTAACTTCAATTTTAGATAATCAATTTAGTTGTCTGAGAAAAACGCTTTTGAGAAACTCTTCTTCAACGGTAACTATAGACAAAATTAAGGGTTTTTTTATGTAAAATGCAGGGCGCACTGAAAATTTCTGGAATAAAAGAGAAAAAATTACTACAAATGGTCAAAAACGAAGTTATTGTTTCTCAAAAAATCCGATTTTTCGTACGAATAAACTAATTTTGAAAACATTTATGCTATTCTTCCCTGATGACTTCGGAAACTTGTTTTTCGTATTCTACGACAGCTTCTTGTAGTGATCTAAATCGTTTACCTAGTAATTGGTTATAATTTTTACGAACATAAAAATGTCACAAGTTGCCAGGTCGGGACTGTATACAGGATTGCTCATAAGCTCTACGTTTTTCTCCTTCAAAAATTTGTTTGTCTGTTTGGTCGTGTAAGAACTGGTATTGTTGTGGTATAAGACGATACAAAGTTGACGGTTATTTTTACGGAGTTTGTCAATAACCTCCGACAAACAAGTGGTCGTGTACCCATCCCTATTTACGGCACGACGATTCTCCAAAGCAACAATAGCCACGTGTCCAGTCTTATTGAAAAAAAATCATCTGCTTAGAGGTGCTTCACTCATTTTCCACTTTAGTTGGTTTTAGCTAATCTCGATAGACCTATACAGGCGATTACTGCTTTGTTTTGGGGTCGTAGTAATAAATCTATGTTTCGTAACCTGTTACTAAGTCCCACACCAAACTTAAAGCCCCTTCCTTGAATCTAGTAAGCATGATATTGCCCCAAGTGACGCGGTCAGTTTTTTGGGCCTCAATCAAATTGAGTTGGATTTACCGCGAGCACAACTTTTTTATACCCAAATGTTTGAGTATCATTAATTTCGTTTGAATGATACCCACGCTTAAAGATATCCGAATCTCGTGGTAGGTCACATGCCTATCTGTTTCGATCATACTACGCACAGCATCAAAGTTTTTGTTGTTCTCAGCGGTGGACGAGCGACCATCGGGAAATTCGTTATTTCGATTGACACAACTGAGCTTGAATTCCGCAAACCAGTTACAAATAGTCATCTTGAATGGTACTTTATCGCCAAAAGCATTTCGACGTCGAGCTAAGTTCTCCTGAACTGTCAAATTACTCTTAAAATAGTAGAAAACCATAGTACGAAAAGTTTCACAACTCAGATCCATAACGATGAAGACACGCAATTTTTAAAATGACGACACAATTTAAAAAATTGCCAGTTAGATAAAACAAACTATATTTTACAGTCAAAAAGTTCCATTTTCAAATTTAATAATTACTTTTTAAGTATTGTTTACGTAAGTGGACAGTTCCAAAAACTTATAGTATGTTCCACGTATATGCTTAAATTAGAATGCAAATATGATTGAAAGAATAAAATAGAAAATTTATAATTTAAAATTACCGCTCAATTTACTTGCAGCCGTACCCAGTGAACACATGACATCCATATGACGTCACAGATAGGTCATATAGAGGTCATAAAGCTTTTATGTAGATATGACATAATAATGACTTTATTGATGACTTTCATTTGACGTCATAGAGTATGACATCATTATGACATAGAACTGACCTAAAATTTGACTTTTATATGACGTCAAAATTGTGACATAAATATTACGTCCTATTCTATCATACTGTGATGTCACATCACAGTCATGAATTTATGTATATTTACGTAAGAAATAAACCATACAATGACGTAAATTACAAGTCATACCTGACATAAATGTGATATAATCATACCGTCATACTTCAGCATCAGATTTGGGTCATTTTCTTACGCATGACTGACATAATATTAATGTCATGACAGTATGAAAATAAATGGTTTTCGACTCTTTAATGTCTGAATTTTACTTTTACCGCAAATCATCTTTAATTCACACATGGAACATGTTTTAGCTTTTAAAAGATTAGGGTTATTATAAATAAAAGGTACAAACTAATTCCAAATTATTATTGTATTGTAATAATGGTACAGTAACAAATGATCACTATTTTACAGATGAAAAATATAAAATTTTGATTTTACAAGATCTGTTGTAACCGTTTTAAATGTTGGATTAATACGCTTTTACCAAATAAATATTTAATTCTTTAGAGTCAAGGTTTGTAAATATACGAATAAAATTTAGAATAATATCTGATAACATTTATGCGACTATAATCATTAAAAATATCATTATTTGATGATAAGCAACAATTTTCATTTTTTTGAATTTAAAGTAAAACCATTAAACTCTAAAGAATTAATTTTTACCCTTATCTAATTTTTAATCACTGGATGATAGGATTTTATGTTTGACAACCGGCAAAGCATTTTCTTCATGAACACGCTTAATAACTTAATCTAAAGGTTTTGGCGCATCTTTGACTTTACTTTGATATTAGACATGAATTTTCGAATTTAAATGTACTAAAATCGTCTAATGGTCCAAACCTTTACAACTCTTTGCAAAATGTATTAAATTATGGATATTATATGATATAGAATTTGGACTGTATAAATTTCTGTACCATCGACCAACCATCTTAATAATTCATCAGCATAGTCATTATAAACTAGGTATCTTCGAGGATCACATAAAATTCTTATAGCAACACTTAACGTCATTATAATCACTTTACTTGCAATACTAATAAGTTTTCTTTTATTATTTTTCAATGTCAATTATCTTTTAAGAATAACCAACAGACATAAAAATTTTAAGTATTTTGCTAATAATCAAATAAATTCCACCTACAATAAAGATATACCAATTCAAATTTAATATATCCACACAGCGTGGTCTCACGTTTATAAACAATTCAAGGGCGGTGGTATACCTCGTGGTTTATTATTTATTTGCAAATCAATATATGAAAAATATTTGGAATCGAAAAACTAATTAATTTTAAAATTGAAAGATGAGTAAACGTGGCATACACTGATAAACGATTATCAATAACAATTACAATAATAAAAAACTAACCTAAAATTTTAATGTTTAAAATATTAATTCATTTTATTTTAGGTTAAAAAAACAGTGAAAGATTATGCTGTAGTTCAATTTATAGAATCTGAACTATACTCTGAAATCCCTCAAATTGGTTGTTGTATGACAGCTTTGCTGTCAAAGATAAAACTTCATGTCGGTGGCCAGGGCGGAAAGAAAAGAATTTCACCCTGAAAATAAAAAAATCGAGTTGACCCCTCTAAAGATTGGCCTATTCACGCAGTTAACGTGATAAGATTTTGTGGTAATTATAAAAATTTTTAATGATACTCGAATCATCGAATCATCAGATATATACGTGCAGATTTTTGTTTTTTTATTTTCCACTGACAAAACACGTCAGATTTCTACTAACCTTATCTCAAGGGTTTACGTAAACCCTTGAGATATTATTACACAGCCGCATTGCGTCCTGCAATAAGAGATAAAATTGAACCAACTTTCTACTACTACTACTACTACTACTACAACTAAATTCCCAATTAAATAAATGAGATGGATTGAAAAGACGTCAGTATGGTATTCAAATTGGCAAATTAATACAGGTATGAATACCGTCTTGTCAGGATTACATCATAAGTAAAAGGTAAACTATTTTACAAGTAATTTACCAAGACATTTCCTAAAGAAAATCACATTATTTTAATAGTCGCCATCATAAGTGTGATGTAAAGTTGAATAAATTAGTGTAGTATTTTTCCAAAAACTTAAATTTTTCTTATTTACTATACGCACGTTAGAAATAAATATTTCATGAACTTTACTATTTTACACTTAAACATATTGTAGTTTCCTAATTAATGCTTAAATGTAAAATACATACTACTTGTTCCGATTCCTAGAACAGACTGTACATGTTGATTTTTAGTTTCTCAATTATACTAAAAAACAAAATTGTTTGATACTTTTTGGTGGATACATTAACACGGTTTTTGTGAAATCTCTAAAAAAAAGTGACCTAGACGGGAAAAAAAATTTCGCAAATGCAATTAGACGAGCAAGCCTCGAGCTCGGACGTAGCCCCCGGTGAACTAAGAAACTCCTGACTTCTCACCATAAATTCAGCCCCAAGTGCAATGCATAAATCTGCTGTTATTCCTGGTCGAGCTCTTGTTAGTTTCATGCATACTTTTTACACTAAGAAGGAGAAATACGTTTTGAGAAAAGATCTCCTATATTACGTTATGTGGGGTCCTCTTTCAAATTATTTGTTTAGATATTTTTCATATGATAAGAAATTCGTTATACAAAAAAAAAATAATTTTAGTGGTTATTACTATTTTGTTTTGATAGAATATCCTTATATTGTTATATATCAATATTCCAATATTTCAAAGTTCAATATTGTTGTGTGCCTTTAACCGATAGTTATTGGCTTATATAAACAAATAAAGAAATGGTAACCTGTTACAAAAACTATGTGTCATTTCTTACTTCGATATATTGATACGAATAACATTTTAAATTATTGCTTTGTAAATTTACGTTAATGACCATATAATATGTGACTCACCAGCGTATATAAAATACATGAAAGTACAGGGCATATTCGATTTAAACCGACAGCGATTGCATCATTCCATGACAAGTTCGATATCATACGATGGCGTCGGCAGATCGCTAAGTGTAATAATTAATTAAAACGAACTACCAACTAACTTCTCCAGACATCTCGGATACATAGTTGAAGTGTCAAAACAGCGAGGCCCGTTTACGTTCCGAGGTGACATTATCGCGCCCCTAATGTAATTACCTGGCGCCATTAAAATAATTAATATTTGTTTAAACTTATAGCAGACTGTCGTCGCGGTTGACAAGATTAATTACGCGATAGGATAAATATCCTTCGGGTGGTTAACGAAACGGTATCAACTCATAACGACTTATTGTTGCGTGAGAATGATAGATTATTTTGCCCGAACGCGCGCCGCGTAAGATGCTAATGTGCATACGTTAAACGTTGTTCGATTTTGACTGTTTAGGCTTCCACGAGACTTTAAAGCGTCTTTCGGATCTCTCAATTTGGGATTGAGAATACTGACAATAGAACAAAATAGAAAAGGGCATTAAAAACAAAAACTATGAACTGAAGTTTGACATAGGTATATGGGTGAGGAGTTTTTAGAGGTGAATGCAATTAGCATACCAAGTCACATTTGTACGTTAAGCTTTTACTGTGGTAGAGGCCTACTGTCGCCAACTCGACTGTGGCACAAAAATTTGGGCCGGCTGGGCATTCTTTTAATTTATTTGTAATCGTTTTTTTGAAAATAATTCAACGCTTTTGATTAAGGTTTCAATAGAGGGATTTTCGAAAGTCAATATGGCTGGGTCTCATCAGTAGAAAGCTGGTTGTTTGCGAATGTGCTCGTGTAAAATATTTAAAACAATGCATATGTGTGCAGCGATCTCAATGATTTATTGATAAATTATCTGGCTACTTCACTAAAGCCATGAGTTGAAATCATAGATAGACTTTTTTCATGCATCCCTTTCTTATAAATAGGAATAGGATAATCGATTAGATGAATAACGAGATGAAATAACGATTATTGTATGGCCATTGGTTGATATGGATAAGTCAACTGAAAAAAATAAGCTCACATACCAACGAAAACTTTGTGACTGGCTGACATACTCCACCAGCTAAGCTCGGGCCAGCCGCAAAAATTCCGCCCGCCCCGGCAATGTCGTCTCGGAACTTTTTGATTGGCTTCCAAAAAGCGGCATCTAACCGAGAGTAACGAGTTGGAGGGAACGATCGGGCACCGATTCTGGACCCACGGAAATTAGAATGTCTGTATATATGTATCAGGAGCATATTTTAGAGGAAATTGACCAAAATGAAAATGTACATAATCGCTTAAGTTAAATATTTTGTATAGGATGAACATCGTTTTAAACTGGGTACCTAAGTTGTTACATGAGCGTCGCGTACCGGTAATTTGACGTCGGGACTTTTGACTGCGGTCTGAAAAATTACTCTACAAAATTTCACTTTGTAGTTATTATTAGTTTAGTGGAAGATGTGGAAGCTGTTTTGTTACTCTACAGAACACTTTTCTGGAACTATATAATTTAGGGATTCGGAGTAAATGTTAACCAATTTATATCTAGAGCAACGATGGGTCAGTAATTAAGGTCACAGACGCAGTCATCGGATTATTTGACAACTGTCGTTAGCAGCCTCTGATCTGCACTAGACCAGCGTGACGGTTAAAAAGTCCATGCCCATTTATCTGAGATAAATAAAAAAACTTGTTGCAGTGTACGCTTCAGCAATGGGGTGATTGAAGAACAACAACATCTCCGTTTCCACATCTAGTTAGCACCACATTTGTATGCTTACTGCATTACATTTTGTATAATTACAGTTCTGCTACACATTTGAATGTTGCAATCACTGTGCAAAAGACTGGATTGGATATTAATACTTACACGTTAGTAGTACCTTGGTAATTTAAATTGAGTTTTATATATCGAGCTTCGCAAAAATTATTCATATTTTCGAAAACGCTCTTAAGTACAAATCATGCCTACTTATACGACAATCAGATCTCATACACAACATAAAAATCAGTTAAAGTAAAGCTTAGAGAAGTTGTAAACACATACTTGATTTAAAAAAAAAATAATTTTTAAAATATCGAGAATCGGTCCCCAGGAGGCGTCAGGAGTTGCGCGGTCCCGCGGAGCACTCGGAAAGTTTCCGAGTAATTAACTGGGATCAATTAGAGCCTATCGCGGCGCGCTAAACGCTCACAATAAAACTCCCGAACAGTGGCCCCCTAATGATATCGTTAGGCGTTCGAGCGACGCGAGCGAGCGTTTTATTACCGCCGCCGCCCCACCGCACTTGCGGATGCTGGGGGATGCGTGCCCGCAGAAGCGAAGGATTCAGCGAGAGGCTGTTAGTTATGCTAATCTTACGGACGGAATCGTCGAGGAAAATAAATATGTCAAGTGCGAAGGGTTAAATTTTATTTTTTTTTGGCGTCTGCAATAAGTTTGACACATATCTTATTTTACGTATCATGACAGTCACTATTTAAATAAATTAACGTGTTGTTATGCATTGTAGGTTGTATTAAAAATGTGTTTCAAATGATTTAAAAAAATGTATACTTGAAAGAGTATATTAGTCTATATATAAATTTTTAAGATGCTGCTAATTTTAATGTGGTGGAGTAGTAGCAGAGCTATGCTGTGGTCAACTTGTCTGGCGAACGAAAATGGGTCGGCTCGATCGGGGAGATGCAACACTCTCACAGAAAGTAGACGTAAAGAAACAGCTCACAATGTTGTGTTTCGTCCAGTAGGTGAGAATTCCGGTGTCCTGTTCCCCTTACTCTCCATACTTCCCCTCCATAACTACCTTCTCCATTGGATATCTTGTTTATACCCAAGAGGCCAGTAACGCACTGATAATTCCTCTGAGGTTGCGAGTGTTCATGGGCGGTCAACTACTTTCTGGCGGTTTTGAAGCCCATTTGTCCCCGTTATTACTGTAAAAAAATACTAAATGACACATGTCAGTTTTCATACCTGAGATTAAGGGAGAAATACTGTAAATGAGCGAACAACGCAGAGTGAGTTTAATTATTTCACTAGTGGAGATTTGTCGCTGGTAGATCGTTCGCTCTCCGATAATCCACCTGAAAGGGATATTCAAGCAAAAAGAAAGTAGTAGTTAACCAATTTAATATCAGAAATCCTGGTTTAAAATCAATTAATCAAAAATAGCTTTCTTTCGTAGGTAATAGGAATTACACTTAAAGTGCGTCATAAACGATTGTTTTCGACGTTAACATTACCACCCACTCCAAATGCTGATTCACGTTGAGAAGAATGGGCAGGAAACTCAAGGTTTGCTTTTTTTTACTCATCGATACAAAATATTGAATAATTTAATAAAGAATGAAGCAACCTGATAGCCAAGCGATTCAATCCCATGTGTTTTTTTCATTAAGATATTCAGACATGATATAATAACCCTTACCATATAACTTTCTTTTAATGAAACGCTTAAATACATTAAACGACAAATTTTAAATTTCAGCTGGGATCTTATTATAAAAGCGCACATATAGCCCCTTAAATGATTTATTAACTTTACTTAGACGGGTTTTATGAACAGCAAGATCGTTCACATATCTGGTGTTAATATTATGGATTTCGCTCCTTTTTTGTAACGATTGTATATGTCTTTTGATACATACCAGGTTTTCGTATATGTATTATTAATTAACGGAGTCCCTTGGACCTGCTAAAGACACCCTACATCAACACTTGAAATCTTCCATAACTTAAGACCTATAAAATTTATTGAATAGTTCCTCATGAATTGAATAAGTTGCAATCAAAACATCGAGTGGAAGTATGCAAATAGCTCCTTGCGCTCATTGATTTATGAATTGTTTTACTAAGGCTTGAAAGAGCTTTCGTAAGTCAAGATCAAGTAATACAATGGGCTATACTTTTAATGTCTTTAACTTTGTAGGACTATTTGATAAGCAAGTGAGAATTAAAAACAAACATTATTACTTAATAAAATTTAATTTTGTCCTTAGACTTTTTATTAGGTAGTATTAGATTTCGCCTGCAACGCTTAATCTACATAAAATTATTAATTTTTTTATTTTTTAGTTTTTTTATAATAAAAAGTTTTGTCCTCTTTTCAATTTTCACTAAGTTTACATTTAAAAAGTATTCCAAAAAATCTCTTTTGAACAATTTTCTGCAATGATATCTTTTCAAAACATCAACCTATTTTAGAATTTTTTGCATTAAGCGATGTCATTCATAAGGAAAAAAACCTGGTTAGATTTTAAAATTTATTGTAAATAAATTACAAAATTTCTGTAGAATGCCTTCAGAAATATTCCAAAAGAGGATTTTTTTGAAAATTTACTCCAGCTATATCTTTTGAACAAATAAAACTTTATTTTTGAGCTCACAGAACTAAAAAAGCATAAAAAACACAAAGAGCTCATTGATTTACTTTTAGGTATATTTTTGGACATTTTAAA